>JAQIXA010002049.1:0-20019 GCA_034699045.1 Nanhermannia cf. coronata Gr-Ori-00579 | reverse complement strand
CAGGCAGAATGTACGACCATCTGCAAGGGGGTGAATAGCGAAGCATTTGAGCGTGCCTACTGTCAAAGTAAGTTATATATTATTTAAAAATACCACAATTACTTCAATACAGAATTTTAGCCTAAATTGAGTTTTTAAAAACTAAATTTAGTTTTTAGGTGATTTAGATTTTTACTACCTAAAAGTTGATCTTGTTTTTAGACGAATATTTTGCTCATTTGATCTTTTTGCAAAAAAATATCTTTGGTTCTAACTTTAAAAATATGTGGTTAAAAGAACAACTCGTTCAATCCAAAAACAAATTATTCAAAATTTATAAAACGTTTCTGGACCTTAACTTTTCCCTTAGCTTATTTATAATATCTATAAGCAACTAAATTCGATTTTTTTTGTAGATAACAGCTATTACGCAAGATTTTGCGCCTGCAAATACAGATCAACACTTTTCAAGGATAATTAAAATCTATAGTTTATTAACAAATAAGAATATAATTTAATGTATTTCATACATATTTTGATTAATAAACAAGTGCTTTGATTAAGCAACTTTAATAATAAAAAGTTTTCATACAGATTTTGATTTTAATACTGATACCTAATATTATTGTAATAATTTTAAATATCATTTTCAAATTCTCCACCAAGTTCAACGGGGATATTTCTCTTAGGAATATATGGCTCAACATCCCGAATCCAACTCTCATCCCCTTTACCATATACCTTCATTTTTGAGGCTAAAATATTATTTACAAATTAATAATATAAATAAATTTACATTTTACAGTTAATTAGACTAGGTTTTTATTAACTACTTTTTAGTTAATTATTAATAATTGTCGGAGCATAAATATCGATATTGATTAATTTGGCCTGAATTTGCTCGTACAATAAAAATGGGCTTAAGATTTATTAGATTCTTTACCAGTTTGCTCTGAGACTGAGGATCCAATCACATCACCAACAGATTTTGCAATAGATGGCACTACAAATGTTTAAATAAATTCTGTTTTATACAAAAATGTTATTTATATTTTACAATATTATATTATGTACACTAGAATCTCTGTTTCGATTCGTTAAATAGTCTGTACGCCGATGAAGATTATGCATTAGATAGCAAGCAGATGAAAATATTTTCGAAATTTATATACCTAAATAAAAGAGTATTGAAAATATCCTTAAAAAAGCCAACAAAATTCTCACTTTTTAGGTTTTCAAACTGAATATATAGTATTTAAAAACCTAACATAATACAAAATTTTATAGGCTCATTTAAAGCTAAACTCTCAGTTTTAATAATAGAAGAATCTCACTTACGATTAGCTACACTATATAAAATACAATGCATTTAAAATACCAACATAACAATTTAGTAATATTTTGTTCGGTCTTACCATTTATTAAAAATTCCTTGATTGTTAAAGATGGGTAATGGCGTTCCATTAAATTAAGCGCTGACATAATACTTGAAATCGCTAAAATTTTAAAATTTATGATTATTTTTAAAAAGTACACAATAGTATTTCCTCAAGTCTTAGGGTTTGGATTATCTTTATAATTACCCGAGATATACAAAAAGTTATGAAATTTGTAATGAATGTTTTGAAATTTGAAATATTTTATATGCTTTTCAATGATAGAGTGGTTATATATGGGCCTTTTGGCTTTTGTAAGAGATTTAACAACCTTATAATGGTCTAGAATCCGATGATATATAGAAGCGATTTTTCTGAATAATTTTTGAAAACCAAAAGTGTCAAAAAATATTCAAAATTTATGCTAAAATCGCCTAAATAAGCGGCAATTTAGCTAATTTTTGCAAGATACCTAATCATTGTTAGTGTTTTTTTTAGGAAATATCGACATATTAGGAGCTGGAAATGCGATTTTTCTCGCTGATTTTTGATTACCCAGAAATTTTTCTAAAAAATTGTCAAAATTTTTGCTCAAATCGCCTAAAAATTTGAGGCGATTTAGCTAATTTTTGCAAGATAACTCATTGTTAGTTTGTTTTAGGGAAAATCGACTTATATTTCTACAATTATTTTTTTACATATATATTGCTCTATATATTGTGCAAAAGTTCAATTTTAAAATAGGGTGCCTTTGAATACTCCAATATTGTAAGTAAACCATTAAAACTTCAAAATGTTCTTTCCGAATTTCACACTAATCCATATATATAATTCGGGTATTATAGAAATTATCCGAAACCAAATCTTGATTATTGTTAGTACCCCTAATTGAACTGACATCCTCGAATCCAATTCCGCCCAAATTAACAAGACTTATAAATCTCGATATATTTTCAGTCTCATTCAACCTAATACGTTCGATCATATCTTGTCTTAGCATCTCATTAAATTGAATCATATGACGGACCTTCAGTTTAAAATTTAAAAAAGGATACATAACATTAACATTTCAACTGAATTTTATTTTTTTAAAATTATTTACCATGTCCTTTCGGTCAGTTTTCCTATAGGCTTTTGCAATGGACCAGCTAGGGAAATAGACGATAGGTCGACCCTCATCATTGTACCCGGTCGGCATGTATGGAAGTGTTTGTTGCAAAATTTCAGGACCTTTCCAATGTATTAAATCGTCTACTTTGTTTTTTCTTCGCCACTCAATTGTCTAGAAGATAAAAAAACATTTTTTTTTACAATTTTACAATCATCAAAACCAAAAATTTGTTATTTTTTTCAACATTTTTGTATTTTTTATAATATGTATACTTATGTAACAATTTTGTCATTTTTGAACTTTTTTGAGGACTTTTTCCATTGTTTATGTTTAGGTTAGATTAGATTGTAATGATTTTAGGCTCATTATCTTATCTTCATTAATAATAAATGTATTTTAAATTAATTTTTTTACCTCGATTAAATTTTCCTCAGATTTATCAATATTAAGTTTATGATCTAGAAAAATAAAATGTTACAAAAATTATACCAAAACAAGCTGATTACAGTATGTATTAAATTAGGATTTTTTTAAAATTGGGCTTGGCAGCCTATTTACATTGAATATACAGATTATTTCGATTTAATTCACTTTTCAATGCCTAGAGGTCAAATTTCGCGGTCCACCTTAAGGTCAAACTGTATTCATATTTGAAATATCCTGAATCTATCGCTTCTTAAGCCAACTAAATCTCATTTTCGATTTTTTTCCTATATGAATAACATGGGGAGCCCTAAAGTGTAAGAGTTTATCTGAAATTTTTGTCAAATTGGCACATATAAATTTTATATGGATCTTTCTTACTTCAATTTTGGTTATAAAATTGGTCCAATAGTTTTCAAATATTCTTGGTGATTAATAAACGGAAAAAGTGCAATCAAAATCAGTACATACTCGCTTTGCTCGCTTATAAACTATATTGTATACATTATACTGGTACTTACATTCTAAGACATTAAAAATAAATGCATCTGGAGTATCAGCCTGCCATTTATTGAAATAATTTTCAGAATCCCCGCCCAACTCAGCAAAATCATTCACTAATCTCTCTCTTAACTATTTAGAAAAAAATATTTAAAAAAAAATAAAAATCTATTTATACGTCGTACCTCATCTATAGCGTATTTCTCATCTTCAGTAAACTGTACTGCGTTTGCCTGAAGCGACACAAATAAAATAAAAATAAC
Organism: Nanhermannia cf. coronata Gr-Ori-00579; assembly: GCA_034699045.1. Classification (NCBI taxonomy): domain Eukaryota; kingdom Metazoa; phylum Arthropoda; class Arachnida; order Sarcoptiformes; family Nanhermanniidae; genus Nanhermannia; species Nanhermannia cf. coronata Gr-Ori-00579. The sequence goes on along the minus strand of JAQIXA010002049.1, from coordinate 16,366 downwards.
CTGAAAAATCATTTTGGAATTATTTTGATCAAATTCTGGAGATGAAACAAAGAAATTACAAAAAATTCAAAAAAAAGTCCATATATACTTTTAGAAAAAAAGTTATAATCTTTCTTGAGAGCTCACTTTCTATGAAAATTTTACTTTAATTTCATAGGTTTATAACAAAATTTGTAATTTAATACTTATAACAAAAAACACCTGTTATTTAGACCGATAATTATCAAAGAATAATTTAGCTATTTCTAAATATAAATAGACAAATTACACTGGTCCAATTTTCAAAAACTTTTCTGAACTTGCTATTTCTATTCTACAACTATTTCAAATCAAATCCTCAAAAATTACAAGAATAAAAAACGGACAAGGGTTTGATTTATAACCAAATATAAAAAATCCAAAATAAGAGTTCTCAAGTTCTGAGAATCTAATTTACCTTTCAGCATGTGCACCGAATACAAAATGATGATAGATAATTATAGTAATTTTATCAACTGGTTAGACTTCTCCAATATTTTTTTCCCTTGAGCCAAGGTTAATATAAAAAATGTTGAATCTCAGGTGGAAAAGTCCAAATTACATACCTTATTTATTTACGTAAATCAAATATACAAAAAATTCTAAAACTTGAGGATTTTGAATTCTAAAATATATTTATAAAAAATATTTATGAAAATATAAGCCAATTAGTAGGGTACACACATTAGCTTATATACATATCAGTATTTAATATCATTTTTTATACCTTTTCCATTTTTACAGGTAACCTATTAGACTTTTATACCTAATATGTACGTATTTATTGTTAGTTAGATGATTTGCTATAGTAATTCTTATTGAAGTTAGTAGATAATTTAAGAAATACAATGTAGCATTTATAGGTAATTAGTAATTAGGAATATATTCGGGATAGTTTGGAACATTTTTGAAAATTGTATTGAAAATTGTATTATTTCCCTGAAAATATCAAGATTATCTCTATACATAATAGGTTAGATGATATGGATGAAATAAGGATACATTACATTAATGTGTAAATCCAGGATTTCAATATATGAAAGAAATTACAAAATTTCAAATTTACTAATTTTGATATTTTTAATGTAGTAACTCACGATCAGTTATATTTTAAAAACACTGAAATATATAATGTATAGATATTAGATAGTTAGTTATTATTTATCAAGATTCAAAATTTTTAAACGATGTATGACAATTTTGTACAAGTCTGTTAATTTTGAAATTTTCATTTTCGATATCACCTCCCTGCATTCTAAATGAAGTCTCAAAATTTGTCTCATTTTCGATAGCAAAATTAGATGACGATGCAGAAACGAAATTATTCGAGTATCCTATTAGGTAAAAATAATTATAATATTAATATTAAACACTGTACAAGCCTATCATATTAATTTTATTTGACCATTTTACCTTCATTATCATTTGAAGTAATACCATTATTAAAAACGACCGAGAATTCATTTCTTGAACTATTTTCTCTTTGATTTCTTTCAACTAGAAAATTATTAAAAAAAACTCTTTAGAACTTGATTTTCTCATCTTATTGGACAAGAATTTTAGATTCTAACCTGAGATTTTGATTTTATAGCATATGGCACAAATAATGCATAAAATCAACCAAAATGCTGAGAAAAAACTTGCAAGAACCAAATAAATGAAATTGTAATCTTTTTTAGTTACTTCAAAATCTTCAAAATCATTGAAATTCTCAATTTTTGTAACTTTTTCCAATTTTTTCTTTTTTGTACTTTTTTCTATTTCTTTTAGAACACCTTGAATTCAATAAAAATTTGATATTACGACATAATATTTGGAAAATTATAAGTTAAAAGTAGCAGGGGTAGACTAAGGATAGTTAGGATTTTATTTAAAATTTGAATAACCTAAGAATGAATCTGTTATTTTAGTTTTGGCCTCAAAGGATCTATTCGGCTTTCAGGCCTTTGCATGTTAAACCTCATATAAAGGCCAGAAAGACCATTATAGCCCAAAGATATCCTTTATATACAAAATATTTCTAAATATTCAAAATACTAACTATCCCTAGCTTAGTATACCCCTTTTAATACATAATACATAACATAATATATGTATATTATGGTACCTAAAGTTTTGGCTGTTACAATTTGACTAAAAATTGAAATTTTGTGAGAATTGAAAGCAAGAATTTTAATATCATATCTGGTTCCTGTTTTAAGATGGCTTATCACGTAATTTGTAATTTCCCGCTCATTTCTAGCCATAACTGTAACTTTCGAATATTCGCCAGCTGAAGTTCTTTCGCGGTAATATATGAAAAATCCTTCTAATTCTTCATCTGCCATTCCATTATACTGAAAAATTTAAATTTTGACAATTTTTTGAACAATTTTGATTATTTTGTTAGAGATTTTTACCTTCAAAGTTAAATTGAGTGAAGTATCATTATAAGAACTGGCTTTCACTATCGGTTGCCCGCCAAATTTTAAAATTTGATTAATTTCGCCTTTCAAGAGAAACTTGTCTGAATTTGGTCCAAACTTATTATCATTGTTTAAATATACTGCTCCGACTCTAAATCTAAATATTTAAATACATATACATATATACTTGTATTAATGTACTTTGTATAAATATAGCTAAATATTTAGGTTTATTAAGGTCTAATTTAATTTAATATGACCAAAATAAGCTCAAAATTTTGAATACAAGACAAAAAATAAGTGACAATGACACAAAAAATGGTAAAGTATCTATTCGGCTATAAGGCTCAACCTGCATGTTAAGCCTTATTTATATATAAAGGCCAGAAATGGCCCAGAAAGCCCAATATAACCCAAATATATCCTTTGGTTTGATATTTTTTCTACATAATTTACCTATATGAGGATCCAATGTTCAAGTCAGTTACTTCAAAAGTCCTCAAATATGCTGGAATATCCTCATCTATGGTAAACCAGTGGGAATTTGGGCTCGAAATTTCTCTATACTGAATTTTGAAAAATTGTATTGAACTTTCAACCTTCAAACTAACAGTCCATCGAACCATCACTGAATTTTGTGATATCCTGTTTAACATTGGCTTAGATGGTGGTATCATTTCTACTAGACAAAAAATACAGACTCAATTAAAAGGATCTATTAAGCTTAAGCTTTCAGGCCTTTGCATGTTAAGTCTTATATAAAGGCCAGAATCTATCTGACCATAAGATATTTGTATAAAAAATATTGACTTACCACATAAAACGGCCATTAAAAACAAGAAAAATATGTATAAAATGATGTCATAAATATAAAACCTTTTCATTTTTCTAAAAATTTAAAAATTTTAAGTGCACTTTTTTTATTTATACTGTAACATTTTTATCTATTTTTGCTAAAAATACATTTTAAATCCTAATTGCAAATTATTTTCAATGAATTTATAAGGGTTTCCTACATTATTATAACTTTAGAATGTTTACTTAGGTATATATTAAATTGTCAACTGCACAATTATTTGTCACTTAAAAATTTAGAATAAATTTAAAAAGCCCAGGCATTATTTGAGCCTTAAAGAAACCCTTAAGGCTTTTACTTTTTAAGGGTTATATATCTAAGAAAATATTTTTACATAATATTCATAAGAGATACTTCTAAACTATAGCTACTATAGTATTAAATTATACCTACTGTGTACTTATATACAAGTAGACCTTATGTTTTCGACCTTGAAAATATCATGGGCCCTTAAAAGTATCTATAGGTTGTATATTATCATACTCGTATAGAGTATAGGGTAATTCAAGAAAGAATGTATCTGTTCTGTACTCCTAATTTCAAATTATGTTCAATTTACAAGTGATGGAAATTTTTGAAAAATTTGATTTATTTTGCAAAAATGCAAAAATTTTTATTTTTATTACATACATGCATTACATATAGGTATGAACATATATGAGTGTATTATTATTTTATTACCTAGGTATATTGGTATATTGTGGAAAAGGAATCAGGCAAGAGCTGAGTTAAAACCGGCATTAAAAGCTTCATCCAGCTCTTTCACTGTACATCCTTTTGAGATTCAAACAAAATATAAAAATTATTTACCTATGGCACAAATATTCTGTGTGTGGAATACATTTTTTTTATATTAAATAAGTCTTTGAAAAAATATTTCCTATACCTAATAATTCAGTTAAAAACTCGTTAGAAAAAAAGTCTAAATTATTATGAGTAAGATATTTGAAAAGCTGTAAATTGTTTATGTAAGGTATACTTACCATTCTTCTTTTTGTGTTTATCAAAGTTAATCTTTCCTACACATTTAAAGCATTTCGAAATACAATCTTCAAAAGGTCTAAAAAATATTAAAGAAATTAACATTTTGTAATGTTCAATTACCATAATATTATAATAGGTATTTAAAGATTCCTGAAAGAAATTAATTTCATAAGATTGTTATAAAACTAAACTAGAATTTAACAAGTAAATTTAATTTTAAATTTGGACAAATTCTCTATTAAACCTACTAGTAAAATAAATACAAAAATATACGTAGTTAGGTACATAAAAACTTACAACTTATTACCGGGATCAACACAGTAGACCGCACATTTCTCCACGTGAAACTTGTAGATAGCTAAATTTCCATTGGATTTGGAATCAGCAGGTTTCTTACTCTTGGGCTTGGGGCGATAAGGAGGATGGCCAAAAAAACAATTTCCCTGAAAAATTTCAATATTTAAGGATATCTTCAGGTTATAATAGACTAAATAAATGTCAAATTAATTTTGAAAGTTAAAACTCATATTTGTAATCATAAAGAGTTATTTAAATTGCTTGTTTGTTTCTGTGAGATAATTTACATTTAAATTTAGAAAAATATTAACTAAGATTTAGGCTTTTTAAACTAAATGCTCAGAAATCTATTTTTTTAGTGTTAAAAATACCTATTAAAAAATTTCGAAAATTGTTTTAAAAATAAAAATGAGCACATTACCTTTTCTAAATTTATTTTTGAGAACTCGGACCCCTTGCCCTTGGCTTGTATAAATGTACACTAAACACATAAATGATCATATTATTTAAAAATATTAACATACAAATATATGAATTTGTTAAGTATTTTGAATTTAAGAAATTTAAAGGATTTCTTAGGGTTATAATGGGCTTCCTGGCCTTTATATCAGTGTATAAAATGTAAAGACCTAAAACCCAAATACCTATTATATTTTTGTTTGATTACCATAAGAAAACAAAATGAAATTATCAAAAGAGCATTAGACGAGCCCATTTTTTATTTTATATTTTTAAACTGATAATAATTAATTGACTTGAAAAATATTGCACCTATAGCTGTAATAATTTGTATTATTTCAAAGTTTATGAAAAACAATGGTTCTTGCCATTGCTCCTCATTTAACTAGGATTTATTTAACTGATTGTTTTGATAAATGTTAATTATGCGAGTTGAATTCTTCAAAAATTATTGATGTTAATGGTCAAAATCCATTATACATATTGTCACTTAAATTAGAAATTTTTATAATTTTTTCCAAATTGAATTTTTCGAGGACCTCTTAAAGATTAAAGGGTCTACCGAAGGTATCTAAAAATCTTTTTATAAAAGGCACTACTAGACCCTATAAGGGCCCTTTAAACCAAGTTTGGTTAAAATCAGTCGAATTTTTTGAGTAATCATCTCCTAGACTGTCGAACCAGTGCAATATATGTACTTTGATATATATAGCAAAGTTGAACTCTAAATATATATGCTCGCTTCGCAAGTACAAGTACGTATTATATTTTGATTTAAATTTCCAGGATGTTTTAATGTAGGCCATTTAAAAATTGTTTATCTTTTTAGTTTACAAAGACTTTATTAAGGAAATAAAACCTTATTTTTGTATTAAATGTGATTTTCATTTTAGATTTTTTACTTTTGTAATGTAACTGTAACTAAATATTATGATAAGTAGGCATATATATATGTAATTGTAATTACATAGGTACTCGTACATACTAGTATAAAGTGTTTGATGAAAATACTAAGGATTTAATTACTAATCACATTTTAAATTAAATTTCTTGAATTTGCGATTAAAAGAGGAGAAAATTTCTCATATTACCCCATTTTCGGGATTAAAGGCCAACTTTTAGTTTACCATAAATTAGGAACTTCTGTCATCAATATCAATTACCCTTAAGTTAAGTTATGTTCATTTAAACCTTATTTTTGACATTTTTTTTTATTTAGGGGCACTTGACTGGTTCATAGTACCCCAAGTTATGGGCCAATCAAATTTTTTCTCAAAATGGCACAAATAGACTCTATAAGGGTCCTCTATGTCTATGCTAAGTTTTGTTAAAATCGGTCGAAAAAATTTTGAGTTACCTATACTTCAAACTGCAAATAGTCAGATAGATAAAGGGACAAAATCCATGCAAAATTGAATAGCAATCTCGCCCAATAACATAACCTATACTAATTTATATCTGTTCAAAACTTCGTAGATACGAAAAGTACCTACCCTATATACCTAATATTTTATGTTTATAAGAAAATAAAAAAGATAACCTCCATAGAGGTACCTGTAATATACGAATCTTTATTAAAAATCAAATTAAATGGCATGCCAAAATAGATTAGATAATATTTATTATCAAATATTATGTAAATATAAAAGTTGGTATGGTACTTAAAATAGATTAGAATTTATAACACTAATAAGGACCATAAATTTTTTCTTATGTACAATTGTGCATATTTATAAAATAAGCACATAAAATTCAGTTTTAACCTCAAAAAAGTAAGCAAATTTTTGTAAAATTTTCAAGTTTATAATTTGTATTTTTGATATATTTGAAAAGAAATTAAAAATTAAATTTGCATAATACAAAAAATATAGAATTTTCTACATAAATGAACTGTTAAAGTTAAAAGATCTAATCTAAATTTGTAAAAATACATTTTTTTATAAAAACAGACGAATATCTTTGGGTAGAATAGCTCGTTTTTAATCTTTGACTTGTAAAATTGCATTATCTCTATCTCTGTTGTATAATTTGTTAAAAATTTAGGTAAGTAAATAAAAAAATTGAAATAGATAAAATTTATGATAAATTTGCACTCATTTGGCTATGATTTCAATGGAGAGAATGTATTTTTGAAAAGTACAAAATTATATATGTGCCAAAATAATGACTGTTTTGAAATATTTAAAAATTGGATCATTGATAGTTTTATTATTTTTTGGATGTTCATACGTATTCATATATACACCTTTTAGTTCAATTTTTTTTAATAATTCAGACAATGTAAGTTCATATCTATAATAGAATAGACTAAATATAATTAAAATTTTTTTGTATTTTAATTCTATAATTCGACTTTAGAATGATGAAAAAGTGATCTTATTTTGGACAGGAACTTTTGGAAATGAAGCTCAGCTCAGTTCATGGTGGGTTACTCAAGAGAATTTGAAGAAATGTGAATTTTCGTGTAGATATTCTGTAGAAAAATCGGATATCGAAATATCGGATGCTATCATTTTCCATGGGCTTCAAAGGGATACATTAAGGTACGAGTATTAATATCTAGATATTCAAGATTTTCCTTTTTAGTTTTTGAGAATCGTAAATATTAACAAGACTACTTTTAATATAATTTTTTTCATTTTTATATCATGAATCTATGCAAAATGTCTATAGTATAGGTATGAAACCTATACTATAGACATTTTGCATAGATTCATGATATAAAAATGAAAAATATTATATTAAAAGTAGTCTTGTTATATCAATATTTATGATTCTCAAAAACTAAAAGTTAAGTTATGACCTGTTAACCTAAGCATCAAAGGGTTTTCATATTTATGATTTTTAGATTTTTGTCTAAAATGCATCTAAAATACAAACAAATGTGCTCCTTGGAGCCTTAGGGTACTCCAGAACTGCACATTGGTTCCAGAACCGCAGAAAATAGTTAAGATATAATGATATGATGGTTATTTATGAATTTTATATCTATAAGTAATAATTAAAAATTTGAAATTATAGATATCCAGTCCCGAAATACAGAAGACCAGAACAAATTTGGGTCTTTTTCATTTTAGAATCTCCACAGGTACGTATTATTTAGAAGAAATTCGGCTTTCTGGCGGCCTTTACTCGTTTAAAGGCCTGAAAGCCCATTGTAACACGAAGATATGCTTTTATATAATTATGTACATACTATTTAAATTTTTTTAAACAATTATGAAATAGACATGGGGAACAAATTTTGAAGATTCAAACTCGACTAAAATCTATTACAATTGGACTGCGACATATCGTTCAGACTCTGACATTTTTGTACCATATGGAGAGTTCAAGCTGAGGTCAAATATCCTGAAAAAGTCAACAATATCTCGGTAAGCATGTACAAAGATATAAGTACATTTTACATTACATTTATGGTTAGATATACCTTATTTATATATTATATGACAAAAAAGTAAAAAAAGTTTTCTTTTAAATTTTATTTCCTTTGGATAAAACTTTTGAAATTATAAATTTTGAGTTGATTTTGAAAAAGATATCCTGAAATTGCACACAGTTTTTTCAAATAGTACGGTATTAGTCACATCAGAATATTTACACCGTTAATTGTCACTAAATTTGCTCTACACTCGATTTAAAACGTCTAAATTCGTAATTTGAGTAATAAATCTTATAAAATAGTCTCATCAAAATTGAAATAAATTATAATCCATTTGACACATTTGGGTCAAAAATATCCTGATTTTCCTCAATTAAGTGACTTATTTATAGTTTTTGTCATATATCTTTGGATTTTAGATACAAAAATAAGACTGAAATGATTGCCTGGATGGTTTCAAAATGTAAAACTCCAAATAAAAGAGAGGATATTGTCGAAAAACTCAAAAAATTCGTAAATATTGAGATATTTGGGAAATGTAATGGAAATAGATGCCCAGAAGATCGGAACAAATGTTTCACTAAATTTGGTCAAAAATTCAAATTTTATCTTTCTTTTGAGAACTCACTGTGTGAGGATTATGTGACTGAAAAATTTTACACCCCCTTGAAATATGGCATGGTTCCCATCGTCTATGGCTCAGCAAATTATTCCAAAATTTCTCCACCAAATTCCTTCATAAATGTTGGAGATTTTGAAACTATAGAAGATCTCGGGAAATATCTCAGATATCTCGATCAAAACCATAGGGAATATGAGAAATATTTCGAATGGACAAAAACACATGCTGTTGAGAATAGTGGAGCATATTACAGAGGTATTTGTGGGATTTGCAAAAAACTTTATGAAAATCCAGCAGGACCATCGAAATTTTATGAAAATTTGGATAAATGGTGGACAACCAGTAAGTATGATGAGAGGTTACCATCTTGTTCCAATCAATATAATGTTCAAGCACCTAAAAACTAAAAATTAAAAATAAAATCCTAAATCCTATATTTATACTAAAAGATAAGATAATTAGCGTAATATTATAAGTAGATTTTATACAAACCACATTTTTCTATTTATTTTTAATTAAGATAAAGATGTAAATAAACATAAACACAAGCTATTGATTAATGAAAAGCATTTATTTTACAATAAAATATTTTACAAAAACCGGATATAGTATAGCTAGGTACGACTCGTAACGTACGAGTCCCGAGTACAAAAAATCGATCGAATTGAAAATTAAGAAAATTTAATATTCATATTTATATTTTTTACATCTCATTTCTTTCCAATTTCTCAAAATGGCACAACTAGATCCTTTTTTTAAAAAAAAAACCAAGTTTGGAAAAAAATTCCAGAAAAAGGGCCCTTACCTTTAGCCCTTTTTTTAGACCCACACAAAATGCGGTTTGTGAGCTTATCCTTACGGTTAGTGAGAGCTAATTTCTGCATGCAGGTTCCTCAAAAATTTTGTTTTTCAAAAAAAGTTTAGGTAAATCAAAATCTATCTACAGACAGATAGATTTCGAGTAATAGTTTTAGTTTTTATTAATTTAAGATAGGTATATATAACTGTCAAATTGACCTTTGAATGCGATGGGCAAGTCATTAATGAGCCAGGCATTATGTCAACCTTTAACTACCAATACTGTCACTTTGAAAAAAACCGGAAATGAGCATTCTAAAGGTATATTTTTATAATTTAAATTCTCTAAAATAAATAATACGAAATTTTAAATTTTGTCAAAACTTTAACTAATAACAGCAATTTCTAATTTAATTATTTTAGATAATCTTGGAAATAATCATAAATTTTTGGTTCTGTCATTGACCAGATTGTCAGAGGAGGATGTACTATACTATACCGACAAATGCAGGTTAAAATCAAAACTTGGGCAAGAAATGACAGGTAATTTAATTATATAATAGCAATAATATATTTAATAATGTCAATAAATTGACCTTCTGACCTCTGTAATACATTCACATTCATTGTAGTCCAAGTACCAATCTTATTTCGCCGACACTTGTCAAAAAACTAAACATTTATAGGTAAATATTTTAATTTAATGACCTTATTTAACACATTTTAAGGTCAAAACGGATGTGATGAAGATAATTCTAGTTGTATTAATGGTGCTGATGACCCATCCTTTGCTATTGACAGTGACATTCAAACGGACATTAATGGACATGTAAGTATCTTTTAAAATGTATTTTTAATTTTATTTGTTCTTGTTTTAGGTAATCAAAATTGTTACATAATATCTTTATTTTATGATTTGACAGGACCAAGAGCCTCTTGATATTAAACCAAATCTAATGCGAATTGTTAATGATAAAATACCTGTAATTGTCAAAACTAGAGGATGTTATAAAAAGGTAATTTATAATTTTTTTTTACTAAAAATAATACCTACATTTATATGGTGCTGATTAGTGGTAGATTAGGGATAATTTGGACACGTATTTGGCATTCGGGCAGTTTGTTTTCCAATAATCGAATTGTTATTTATTTTGACTAGTTTTTTTATCTTAAGGTCAAGACATATTCAGGCAAATGGTTCATCAGAAAATAACATTTCTAAACCAAAATATTTCATAACTATCCCTAATCTACCGCTACATTTATGAAATGTATATAATTGCATAATTTTACAACTATAATAGAGAGGTGAAGTGACTGCATGTCAAGAAAAAAAGAACAAATGTCTATTTTGTGGTAAAGCTTTCGGGGGTTTCGAGTGGCTATCTAGGCATATTCGTGTCCATACTCGTAAGTGTCCAAAATTTAAAAAAAATATATTAAAATTCGAAGTAGTCAAGTATTGAAACTAATTGTATAATATTTTTATCAAGGTGAAAGGCCCTACTTTTGTTTAAAATGTGACAAGACCTTTGGTCAAGAGTCAAGTCTGAACAATCACATGAAGAAAACACATCCAAAAAAAGGTCAAGAAATTTGTAAACTCAAATGTCAAAATTGTCCAAAAGTTTTCGGGACATTAGCATCATTAAAAAACCATCTTGTTGTCCATACTGGAGAAAAGCATTACATATGCTCAGTGTGCAATAAAAGCTATACACAATCAGCCTCATTATATCGTCACAAGAAACTCCACCTTAAACCTGAGGAGAGGAATTTTAAATACAAATGCACTTACGACAATTGTACTAAAGCCTTCGAAGAAAAATGTTATTTCAATCAACATATGATGATAGCCCATTTGAAATCACCTCAAAAGTTTAAATGTACCATTTGTCATAAGAAATTTGCTCAAAAGAAGAATCTTGACTTACACTTCGAAATCCATGTTAAAGTGAAGGAAATTGAACCAGTTGACAATTTTAATTTCGCATGTCATGTCACAGGCTGCGAGTGTAAATTTGAAGAAAATTTCTTACTCGAAAGCCATCTGAAAAAAATACATGGGAATGGTCGAGTCCTCAAATGCCAAGAGGAAAATTGTGAAAAATTCTTTAACAAAATTGAGCTGATTGCACATCGAGAGAATATCCATAGTGAGAGAGGTTGGGTTCATAAATGTGATATTGAAAATTGTGGGAAAACCTATGGAAAGAAAAAATACTTGGAGATTCATCAAAAACGACATAAAGAGGATATGCCGTTATATACGTGTAAAAATTGTGGAAAACAATTTAAAGAAATGAGGTCTCATAAGGAACACATGTTGAATTATACAGGGGTCAAAAAGTACAAGTGTGACAATTGTATCGTTGCCTTCAAGACCATGAGGGAACTTAGGGTTCATCAGAAAATTTTTGAAAATTCTCAAATGGTCTTTGAATGTCTCAAATGTGATGCGACATTCTGTTCGGAGAATACATTGGCCATTCATAAAAAAAGCACACATCCTAAAACTCAATGGAAAGGTTTGTTATATAATCACAGTTTAAAGATAATTGTGCGAGCGAATCGAGCATCTACTATTCAACTTTGCTTTGCACTTTGTTTGTCTGTCTGTCTGTCTGTCTCTGTCCGCGGCATAACTCGAAAACTACTCTACCGATTTTAACCAAATTTGGTATGAAGGACCATTATAGGGTCTAATTATGCATGCTCAAAAAAATTCAGATGCCCCGCCCCTTGGGGACAGGGGACCATTTAAGGGTTACCCATGTTAATCAAATGGGAAAAATCAAAAATTAGGTTTAACTGACTTTAGGGGTAATCGGTGACGGAGATTCAGAATTTGATATCCGTTTGAACTGGAAGTTGACCTTTGACCCCAAAAAATTGGGTGACTTGAGAAGTTTTCAACGCTTTGCTCACACAATTTATAATCAACTTTTAGTGAGTTTTTGGGGTGACTTTATACAGATAATTTATAACGAGGCTTAACTAATATTGTAAATTATTTAAATTTTTTTGTAGGCCCTTTGCCATTTGGCTGTAGACTTTGTTCGTTACATTTTCGTACTAGATCTGAACTGAAAAGACATGAGGGGTTTTACAAAGAAAAGCTCGCCAAATGTGAAAATGATCAAAAACCGAAAATTTATCATTGTCCCGAATCAGATTGTGAAATGAAATTTTGTACTTATCCAAGTCTTTTAGTTCATGGAAAGTCTCACAAGAATAAGAACAAAAAAAAATAATTTTTTAGAATTATATTACCTAATATTCTGCGAAAACTAATCTATAAAACTAAGGTACTGATACTTGAGTAATTTGAATTTTAGTATAGTACTTAAGTGTTATCTAATATGATAGTCCATTTAAATATAGGAATTAGTGAGGGGTATAATTTTTGTAAAATAAAACAACCCCGTCAATATTTTGCTTTTTTATCATTACAATAAAGAATAACTTTGTATATTTTAACTTACAGATATATATTATTTATTAACTTACTATAAAATTATACTTAATACTTTATAATTAGTGTAAGATACTATCAAGGAGATAATGTATAAAAGCAATGGCAGTGTTTATAGGGTATGTCAAAAATGCCAGTTTTGTCCAGAGTGGATAGGGTGATATCCAATTGTTCAAATTTTTATAAGAATTGAAATGTCGTTGAGCAAATTTTTCTCCGGAATTTTTTCTCACGACTAGATCGTCTCTTATTCGAGGAAATTCATTTCCAAACATTCTTGAGACCAATCGTTCGATTCGACTATTTGGATAATTTTGGTCAGAGAGTCGAGTATTTTCGATCGAGGAGCCGAAAGGTGAGGCTGGACTCTGAATAATGTCGATTATAGGTTTAATAATTATTGTTTTCGAAGAGCCGAATCCCGTCATAAACAGTATATAAACACTGAAAAAAATTTAGAATATATATATTTTTTAAGTAAATTTTATCTGAATTTGTAGATTTTAAAAGTCGAAAAAGTATCATTTTTTACAGAATTATTTGAAGGTATATATTAGGAATCGTTTTTGAAATTTAGAAAATCAGTTTTTTGAATACTTTACAAAGGATAACCAAGATCTCAAATTTCTTTTTAACGTTTCTAAATTCTATCTACTAAAAAATTCTTTAATTAAGCCTATATGTTCTGTAAAAGTCTTTATTATTAAATTTACAGAATATTTTGCAGAAATTTCAATTAGGTACACTAAATTATATAATAACTATAAATTATTGTATTACCTACCAAATGTGTAATATAAATTTCATTCTCCGCTGTGTTTTACCAGAAATTCAAATATTTTCCAAGTTTTGTATTTGATCTTAATTCCAGATGGTCTAATAATAATAATGTTCGTTAATTTCCAAATTTTTTAACGCAAACTTTATAAGTAAAAAACTGACAAATTGATAGAATTGATAAAATAAACACAAAAACTTTAGGAAAATTTTCTTAAGTTTTCATAAGATAGCTATCATAAGGAAATTTTATATTTTCCTTGAAAATAGACCTCACTTTAAATATCTTATTTTAAAAAAATATTGAAAAATGAATGATAAAAATTTAAATGATAATTCTACGCTGCGAAGTATTCTTACCTTATAAATATTTACCTATCAATAAAAACTTGATTTAAATTTTTTAAAGCAAACTTGATCCAAAAAAAATATTGAAATATGAATGGCAAAATTAATAAAATAAACAAAAAAATCAACCTATCAATAAAAACTTGATTGGACAATTGAGGAATAGTAAATTTATAGTAAGGTATAGGTTAAAATACATGTATCATAAAATACCTAGTTAAAGATCCATGCTTCAATTTCCTTTCAAATTAAAATATTATTTATTATTTATTATACATTATCATTATGTAAATCAGTATATTAAGGTATAGGTAGGGTATATATTAATATATACCTACCTATACTGTAATTGAAATTTTAAGGAAGTCTCATCCTAAACTTAAACTCTATTCTAATCAAATGATTCCCTACAATAATACATATAATATTGTGGCCACTTTCAAAATTCTAAAAAAAGATTTCATTATTAATATCAGTCATCAGTATTATGTAGTACCCTTGTGGTTCTGATATTAATAAAGCTTTCATAACATATAATTTATGACTAACTGTGTAATAAATTTTCTCGATAAAGTACTTTATTCAATTATCAATTCCATTTCTTTATGTTAAGACTGTTGGCCAAAGTATTTTTAACCTAACATATTCTCAAAGTAATATGTTAAAGTATGATAAAATTTGATAAAATAGAATTTAATTTAGTCAGAGATTGTAATATGGTTTGTAGGTTTGAATCTTAGTTTAGTTACTTACTTGTAACCTGTGAGTTTTAGTAGTAAGTAGTAGAATGTAATAGAATGTATGTAATAGAATGAATGGTCTATTTAAGGAGAAAAGTAAGTACTAAGTACATACATAATAAGTACTTGTATTGTATTGTATTGTATTGTATTGTATTGTATTGTATTGTACTTATTTGAGCAAAACTTAAGATTTTTAGATTTTTGATCTAAAATTTGAATTTAAAATTAAATAACAAACACAAAATTTTATTTATAAATAGGTAAATAGGTAGTAATGATTAATGATTTTGAAATTCAATTATGATTATTATTACCCACTTTTAAATAATACAGAGCTGATTGAATTCGAGAAATATTGCTAGAAAAACTATACTGATGCCTTAATAGCTGTAGTTTTGGCTTGTCTTAAGTTTTGAATACTCTCACAGGATTTTATGCCCCTGAATGCCCCTGAACCTGATACATAGCTAAGAGTACATGCACGAGTGGGTTAAAAAATATAAAATGTGAGGTTTATATAGTTCATATTCATTTGCATGAATGAATCTTATTTTAAAGTGAATTAGGAATTGGCATTTGCTTATATTTGCCTATATGCACAAATGGAAAAGATAATCTTTAAAATGAATAGTTTAATATATTAATTGTATTGTATGTCATTATAAACCTAAATGAAAAGGAAATTAATTGCCTGTTACAAGTTTTAGTTTAAATGCATTCAAAAATATTTTTGAAAGGTTTTACATATATCAATTTTTTTTTACAAATATTTTAATTTTGTGATACTTAGCTGCCTGACTACCTAAAGAGTAGTTAATTAAGTCCTAGTCCTAGTTTTATGTCATATTCAAGCATATCATGATATCTATCTAATACTATTTTATACATGATATAATAGCATCCTTAATCGCGGAAGGTGTTATAACAAAACAGTGACAATTTTTTTAATTTATTTTTTGTGTTTATATATTTAAGTATATGTATTTATAAATATTATAAAATAACTTTTATAAAAATTATTATTCAATAAATTTTTTATATTAATAAATTGTTATATGCATAACTATACATATCATTAAAAATGAAATATCAATTAACTTTAGCATTATTCTAGTCTTATATCTTTTAAGCCTAGTACTCAGGTGAAAATTTTAGCAGGATAAAATTTCGAGATAAATCCAATTTAGCGCAGCTAAAATTTA
>JAQIXA010002048.1:0-20034 GCA_034699045.1 Nanhermannia cf. coronata Gr-Ori-00579 | reverse complement strand
CATCATCAAGTACTCCGAGGATCATATTTTTTTAAAGACCTGGAATATTTTTTTTAAAACCTGGAATTTCACATTTAGAAAAATTTCAGGTTCCCTGAAATTCCCTCGTCAATTTTTCAAAAAGTTTGTCAGAGAAGGTATGATATTTTATTTTAAACTCCATCAGTTCAGCTCTGAAAAATCTCATTTTGCCATCAATAATATAAATGTAACTTATTTGAGGATCTCCAAAAATTTGATTTTTCAAAGCTAAATGATTTGATGAGCTAATCTAAGCAAGTGCAAGCAAGTGCAATTTATATTATAAATCTACATTTCATAGTTTTATTAACTTTGTAATATTGTAATAGGTAAAGTAGTTAAAATAATAATTCATTTAATTTTAACTTGCAGGATACATTAACTCGAGTTAGCCAAGCGATCAAGGCCTTTCAAGTTTTGCCGAAACCAGGACCTGATTGGGATCTTGCAAAAAGTACTTATGATTTATATTATAATTGAACCATAAATCATGATGAATTGTTGACCTAATTAAAAAGTTTAAATTTACAAATTTTGTATTGCCTTAGGTTATCCTGAATTCAATAAGGCGTTGAGAGGCTATCGTACAAAATCAGTTAATTTGTAATTACCTACCTACTTACTACTTACTGTAATAATGTTACTACAAAGTATAATATAATTATTTTTATAAAGGATTTCGAAGATTCTGAATAGTTCTAAAATTCCACCAACTGATTTTAAAAGGAAGGAAACTGACGATCAATTTGATTTCATGGTGCAAGCTAATGATGATATTCTTGAAAGAATTGTAAGTATGAAATATCCGTACTCATCTATTAAATGTTTGATTTGTTAATCAATTCAATTTATTCTGTTTTTTAGGGTATATCTTTAGATGAGGCTGATGGAAGAGTTATAATTACGAAAAGAACCGAAGCTCTAGCTGTTGGATCAGGAATGGTAATGAATAAAGGACTATCAAATAAAAATAATAAACGGAAACGAGAAGAAGATAAAGCTAAATTGGAATCAAAAGATAGTCTAGCTGCTCCAGTTATCCTTGCTCCACAAAATCGACCAAAAATGAAAGCTATTTATAAATTAAAAGCTACAGAGAAGCCACAATTAAGATTCACTATCCCTGTAGATAATGGCAATAGTCCGTTTGTGCCAAAACTAAAAGATAAACCGAATTCTATTAAACCTTTTTCAATTCTGCCTGAGTATAATTCAAAAAATGAAGAATTGTAAGATTTTATAATTATTATGTATTCATATGTTTAAGTTACTATTTATATGAACAAGTACAAGTATTATAATTTAATAATTCTTATTTTAAACAACAATAGTTTTGGACATCCATATCATGTTGAAATAACTCAATGGAAGCCCATCGATTTCATGTTGAAAAAAGTCAAACCTGAATTCCCACGTAAAATAAATGAAACACCATTAAATTTCATTCATTCACCGGCTGCTTTGGAAAAATTAAAAGAAGATCTTCGAAGTCAAACTGAAATTGCAGTAGATTTAGAACATCATTCGCATAGAACATTTTTAGGTCTAACTTGTATAATGCAAATTTCTACACGTGAGAAGGATTATATCGTTGATGGGTTTTCACTTCGTGAGATTTTGTTTAGTTTAAATGAAATCTTTACAAATCCGAAAATTGTCAAAGTTTTTCATGGAGCAACATCAGGTTATTATTTATTTAAATGATACAGTACATTGTACAACATTTTAGTAGACCTAGTTTTTCATACACTTATGTAAGCTAGGTTATTGTACCCAAGATTAGAATGCTATTCTAATCGTTTTTTCTTTGTTTAATTTTATAACCAACTTCAGATATTGAATGGCTTCAGAGGGATTTTGGATTATACATTGTTGGACTTTTTGATACTTATCATGGAGCTAAAATTCTTGGATATCCGCAACTCTCACTTCAATATTTACTTGCCGCACTCTGCCGTGAGAAAATTGATAAAACATATCAATTAGCTGACTGGAGAATTCGGTAATGACTTTAATAAAAACATATTCTTCCTTTACCTTAATATTTTACTAATAATATTTATGAAATTACTTTTATTAGGCCCTTGCCCAATGAAATGATTGAGTATGCAAGACGTGATACACATTTTCTACTTTATATTTACGATGTTCTCAAAAATCGATTAATTGATTCTGGAAATGAATTTAATAATCTTCTACACTCTTGTTACGAAGAATCAAGAGCAGTTTGTTTAAAAAGATATGAAAAACCCATTTGCAATCCACAACTAACTCTGAGAAAAGCCAAAAGGGCTCTCAACAACCGTCAACTTTATGCATTTACGGAAATCTATTATTGGAGGGATCAATTAGCAAGGGAGAAGGACGAATCTTTAGGATTTATTTTACCAAATCACATGTTGTTAACAATTTCCGAGACATTACCAAAAGAAATGTCAGGGATATTAGCATGTAAGCTCAATAATGTAAATGTAATGTAATCCTTTACTGACATTTTATACCTAAGTAAGAAAAGTTATAGACTAAATATTAATGATTTTATGCTTGACTTTCAGGTTGTGAACCTATACCATTCTTCCTACAAACACATGTTGGTGAAATTTCACGTATTGTACAAAAAGCTCGAGAACTTCAACTTCACGATGAGAATAAAAGCTCAGAAGTAATTCGTTCAGAAAAAAGAAATAAACAAAAGAATTGGGTCGTTATCTTAAACAGTGTTCATGATGTATCACCTGATGAACTTGACATGGAAAGTAATAAAACAAAAATGAATAAAAATACCAAATCAACGGATAATGACCTTGAAAAAGATTCTATCGTTCCAAATCCACAATTTGATCTATCATGGCCAAAACCTTGGACTAATTCTCCTGGATTCAAATTACTAAAAGTCAAATCTCAATCAACATTTCTTCTTACTTCTTTATCCAAGAGGACCAATAAAATTCGAGTGTCAAAAAATGCTGAAGAGGTAAAAGAAAAGATTAGTGCATATATGAGATATAAATTAAGCCAAGACGTGATTGACTCGATTAAAGATCCTATGAAGAAATCTCAACTTGATATGGTATGTACAGAAAAATCCAAATGCCCATATGATTGAATGGATATTTCTTATTACATTTTTCAAGTTCAATTCACTAATTTTTAATTTTATAATTATTTTAGGAGGATCCTATAGTTAAAACTGTTATTGAGACAATTTATATTCAACCAGAAACCAGTGCTAGTGGTGCTCAATTCGGAAAGAACGACAAAACTAATAGCACTAACTCAGCGAATACTTCAGATCAAGTTAAAAATAACAATCCATTATACAATCCTTCAGCATTTTCGATTAATGCAAATAGCGGTCGTAAGTCAATAATTGATATTGAAGATGGTGAACTTAATGAGAGTGAAGAATTTATACCTTTCAATCCAATGGCTGGTAAAGGTAAATCGAATAATCGGAAAAGGAAAGGTGAAAAAAATAGGGGTGTTCAAAATAGTCAAGGAACAAGAGAGGAACAAGAGAAAGAAGAAAGAGCTTATAAACAACAACGACGAGAATCATCATTTTCTAATCCATTTAATTCTGATTTTAATCACAAGGATGATGCCGATTTAAATAAGAGAGAATCAAAGAAAAGTAAACGACAAAATCAAAGAAAAAGTAAATGGGAATTTCCAAATTCTGATCAAAATCAACAACAGCAACAAGAAGGGAAGAAAAATAAGAAAAATTGGGAGTTTAGAAATCCAGTTCCAGATGTTAATTTCAAGCCTGAACCTCCTGGTAAAGGTAATCAAAGTGGTAAAAAATTTAAAAATGAACCCAATTCTTCGACTAATTCAAACAATGATTCAAATTCGAACTCGAAAAATCTTCCAAATCCTAAATATAAGGGTGGAAGTGGAACCAAGATATTTTCTAAATTCAAACAAGCTTCAAGTGGAAAGAGCATAACTTTTAAATAATTTTTACTAATTAACTATTTTTTGAATTTCTACCTTATTTAACTTTATTGCCTTTTGAAAAAAATGAGTTACGTTGAATTGATCTGTTTTTTATTTATAAAATTTTGATTTTTAACGTTTTTCAATAAAGATGTTTAATAAAAAAAAGTTATTTTCAAGCAAATTACCAATTTTAATTTTGTTTTGAATTCTTGTATTTCTTTATTTGTTGATATTTTATACATTTTATTACTTATTTTGATAGGTAATTATAATAGGTAATAGCTTTTTTAAAAACATTTTCTTAAATGTTTAATGCATAAGAATATGAATAGTTATTTTAACCAACTTGAAATAGTAGTTAAATTATAATAATGCGAATCTCGTTCTGTGTCAAATAAAAGTAGGTAAATTACAATTACTTTAAAATAAAATAAAATAATAGAAATAGTATGGGTTGGTAAATAAAATTCTTTTCATAGTCAAAAGTTTTAAAATATATTTTTTAAGCAGATTCAAATCCCTCCTTATAAAATAAATATTTACACAAACTAATCATAATTCAAAGCTAATTATGATTACAATTAAAATTAAGACAATAAAAATAGATCATTTTTTCTAAAATATATGCATTGCAAATTACAATTCAGATTTCATAAAATAAATAATTTCATTTCAATTCCCGTAATTTAAAAAAAGAAGATTGGTCACAACTTAATGGTTAATATAAATTAATTAACATGTTAACAGGTTAAAATAAATTAATTAAAGATTTTTAGTGCATCATGATCTTATCGCGTTTTTAGAAAATGTTAAAACTTACTTTATATAACTAGAATTTATAACATTTATCTATTAAATAAAGAGTTGCAATGATTATTTATATACACAGAGAAAATAATTTTTTACATTATTAAATGTGACGTGACATTTCCCAAAGTTTAATAAACACACACAATTAATTAATTATTTAATTATATACTATTTAAGGTAATTGGTAAATTGGTATTGGAAATGAGCAAAAACAACTAACTTTCTCCGTATAATCATTTTCAATGCTTATTATTCACATTTAAATATTTACTTCTAGTAGAAGGTATGTGTTGGTAGTTAGTGCTAAATGTTTAATTTAGCTAATTTTATATATTCGGTTTTTGATTTTTTTCAAATAAAATAAATCATTAAAAATGGTCAGTTAAATTTTGTAAAAAATGCTGCTGCTTTTTTAAAGATATATTAGTATTAATTTTTAATCTTATAAAAAGGTTAGCAAAATTTATATGTTTATACAAAGATATAAAGTTGTTCATAGAAAAGCTACAAGTATTACCAGATATTTTAAATTGATTGAATACATCAGGCCAAAAATATTTCCAATTCAATCACACAAAATACCAATGGTCTATTTTAATTAACGATTACATTATCTAAAAATTTGCGGCTTTTTCTAAATTATAATTATTCTACAGATAAGTGCAGTACCTATAAATAAAAAGTTCTATTAGTCTGTGTAAGCTTAAATATTAAAAGCAAAAAAAAAACAAAAATCTAATACCTAATTAAATTAAAAAAAGGAAAGAGTTATCCAGGATCAGACCAGAAGACCTTATTCCTAAACTAAACTTAACATTAATCATTAAACTAACATGATATAATAAAATCTTAAATGAAGCTGATCATTTAGCAAGAGAAGGAAAATGAAGTCTTTTATCACAAGTTCTTCAATTTCATGGGTAAAAAAAATCCATTCACAATTCATACCTTTTTTAATATGATTCGAGTTTTTTTTAATATGGTCGCTTTGCAATAGTTAAACGGTGCTCTCAATTTGAAGTTCTTGTGCACAAGTTGTACCAGAGGTAATATCAATATCTTCCATTCTGACGATTGGTGCATTACTATTGCTTTTTGACATTTTTGACATTTTTGTATCCTCCGTTTCTTCTGATGATTTGTGTTCTCCATTACCATTTGTATAAGGTTTATCTACTCCATTTGTGGTAAAGGGAGTGAATTTATGGTGCTTTTTTATTAGACCTCGACACCAATGAAGATTCTGATTAGTGAGTCCTTGTTGATGAATAGAATTATTAGCAGGTTTTCTTTGGTAAAAAAGAATATATGCTTGACTTGTTTTAATATCTTCGGGTGAATTTAACTGTGTAACTTTCGTATCATCAAAATTCCACCATGTACCATCAACTGGATTTTTACAAAATGATGTATAGTGTCCGCCTAGCAAAATAAATACAACAAAATATTCATTTAAAAAAAAGGTAAATTACGCTAAAAAAGTAGATGAAATCGAGTGAATTTTAATGCAAGTTATGAATATGAATCTAACCTAAAAGATCCTTTCCATGATGATTGCAAACAGCAAAAAGTTCGTATTGGAAATTATCCGGCTCATTTGTTGTAATATGATTATTATATCCATTCAATTTGCTATTTATTTGAGAATCTTTGATCAAAGCTTTTCTTTTAAAAGAGGCTCGTTTCCAATTTATGCCACCTAAACCAAAACAACCATTCATTGGTGATGAAGCTGTGTTGTTGGAGGAGCCATTTGTTAAATTGCTTCGATTTATCCCTAGTCCGGTGTCAACGTTTTGAATTAAATTCAAATTAGAGTCACTTCCATTTCCATTAGTTATCATGCCACCTCTTTGCTGAATATTTTTTCGACTTATATGTGGATGTAAATCAAACTCAATTGGAAATTCAACAACAGATGAAATCTTTGTTACAGATCCTCTTCCTTTAATTGTTTGCCTAAATCTTTTAAGATGAACGACCAGCACTTGAGGACAACTCCATAATCCTAAAAAAGAAATAAATGATTAATATATTAAATTATTTTCCTTATTTCAAATTTCAATAGGCAAATGGATTTTAAAAAGTAAACTGATAACGTACCAATCATTTTTAGGGTTCCTTCTTCTTTGCCTATTAAAAATAACAATATTTCCATAAAATCAAAATCACCCTCTTCCAATAACTCATAATCTCATAATGATTATGGCTAAAATTGTACTTACGATTGCAATGAGGACAATGCCAACTATCCTCAGCTGAAAGCTCTTCAGCCTTTGTGTATAATTCAAAGCATTCGTTCAGTGTGACAGTTGATGCTGTTTCACTTGAATGACGAGCTCTTGTTTCAGAACAGGACGAATGTTCAGAAACATGTTCAGACTAAAAAAATCAAAGAATCGAAATTGGAATTTATTTGGGTAAAAAAAGGTATGGTTTACTTCATCCAAGATCATTCTATCCTTATCTTTTTGCTTCCATTCTAAATGAATTTTAATGTGTGGTTGAACGTCTTGATCACAAAGAGAAAGAGCAAAATCAATTGACTCTGTATAAAGTGGATGCTCAACATCTGGATCAATTAAAGTTCCTTCACTCAACCCATCTGATGAGCCGTCAAGAACTCTGATTGAAAATACAGGTGTCTACAAAAAAAATAAGAAATTAAAAAGATGGTCATTTTTAAAATTAATTTTTTAAAAATTCTTACTTTTTGTTCCGATACTAATATTCCAGGCTGTAAAATACTTGCCATTTCTTTAAGTAAAATTTTTTGCCTAAAATAATATTTAAAAAAAATTAAATTATATTTCTCATTAAATTAACTATTTTGACTTACAGATCTATGAATGATGTTTCTCTTGCGATCCGTGAAATATAAACACTTCCGAATCTAATTGTATTAATTTTGTTTGATTTTTCTTCTTTATTAACTTCCATTGCATTTTCTTCAAATTCTTCGAAATTTGAAGTGACAAGAAGATTTGTCCATGTTATTAGTAAAAATGCTCCATCACTTTCAGTTTGCTCGACAACTTTTGGAGTCTGAGGTTTAGTAAATATAAAATTAGATAAACAAGGAAAATCATACTCTTAAAATTACTATGTTGTAAAACGTTTATTACCTCTACGCAATAAATGGCTTCATTATGTGACAAAACGGACACCAGTTGATTTTCTGTAAATGTCCTATGATAGCCTAAATACGAAAAAGAAAGAATTTTTATTAAATGTATTTTAATTTAGCAAAACTAGTCAAGTTTTATTCAAAAGTGCTACCTTCTCCGTCTATCTCGTAAAGTAAAATTTCATTTTCTTCGATATTTGTGTCTGCCGATATAAGTTGTTTTAATTCTATCACAAAAATAGCGATTTTATTTATTTATATTTAAGTATTTTCATATTGAGAATAGGTAAGTAATTGTCAAGTTTAAAAAATTACCTTTGATATCAGCTGAAGAGCTTAAGCTGAGCCCAAGTTTGACTTGACGAGGCTGTTGAGTTATCTAGGAAAAAATTTAAAATGAGTTTCAAAATAAATACAATAAATTAATCAGAAGTAGGTATTTTCATGTCTAAATTTAGAGTTATGTCTATTCATTAATCTACACTTTTATTACTTACATAAATAATATTTATATAAATAGGGACTTCTTGTTTTCCTTGAGGTATTGGCAAAGATACACAAAGAAACCTAAAATATTAAAAAAATTAAAGTTTAGTTAAATATATTCGTATACAGTATACAGTAAGGTACAAAATATTCCATAAACATTTTTATGAGTAAAATGCTACAAAAACTTACGGATCAAATGTAGCACTTTGCCGACTACAGCCAGGACATGTCAATGATCTAAATAAATAAAATAGTAATTTTTTAAAAAATACCTAGAATGAATTAAAAAATTTAGACTTATAATTATTATGAGAAAATAGTCTTACGAGAAGAATTGCGCTCCGAAAATATCTTGAATTATTGAAGTATTGCATCTTAAATGATTTGCCCAAGCTAAAAAATAGACAGCATTATGAAACGATTACCCAATTACATATTTTCCTATTAAAATAAAATAAAAATACCTTCTCTTGCGACTTCTCCATCGGGACGACCAAAATTATTCTAATTTTTAAATGTGAATGTTAATTAAGTTTACTTATTAGAATAAGATAGTAAATAGGTAAATTAATTTATATACCTTTAGAGGTTTGTATTTATTTGATGCACCTTGATTTAAATCTTCATGTAGGCGATCAAGAAGCCATAGCAAAAATTCTTGTGCATCATGTTGTTCTGCGCCCCTATTCGAATAAAATAAATATTAGTTTTAACTATTCCAAACTCTAAAATAAAAAACCATACTCTAGTATCTAAAATCCTTTATATTCTAAGGATTGTAATCCTTTAGGTACTAAGAATTGTATTACTAAAAATTGTATTGTAATCTTACTTCCATTGTGTAGCTCCTTTTTCAACGGCAGATTTAAATCTTGTAGCCGCATCTTCTAAAACGGATGAACTTAATCGCAGCCTGAAATTAATTAAAAAAACATGAATTATTAGCACATTATTATTCTTGGACATGGAATAAAATTATCATTCTTTACCATGTGCATCTTAAAATCGCAGCTAGTTCTTCAGTGATTTCTCCCTAATTAATTCAAAGAGAAATTGTTTTTATTTTTGAAATTAGGCAGTATATAATTTTTTAAAAGCCAAATCGCATAGGTTGATAATTGATAATATAATGATATCGATTATTGACTTTAAAGTTTAAAGTATACAGTAGTATACTGTATACTATGTACTTACCTTTCCGTTTTTAAATAGTATGTGTTTTTTTTTCAAATCTCCCTTGTATTCGTCTGTTACTAAATATTTGGCTAAGGAATCAGTATGAGACAAACATTGGACAATAGCCTAAAACACAAAACAAGTATAAAGAATTATTGCCTTTAAACTTTAATCTTTAACCTTAACATAAACCTAATAATGCATATTATGATAAATAAAATGAAATAAAACTTTATATATTATTTTATTCATCACAAACATTTTGGTAACAGCTATTTCCTTGATTTTTAAGGCCAATTGCTCCTGGAGTCCCAAAGCCAGGTGGAAAAGCAAATCCTGAAAAGTAAATAAGAGTAATTAGTAGTTTTAATTTGAAATAATATATACTCTATCTAAACCTATAGAGTAAATCGATATTTAAATTTAATCATTTTTAATACAATATTATTTATTGATAACTACTGCATAGGTACTTGTTTTATTTTAAAGAGTAAGTTTGTAAAAAATGTTTAAATCTTAACATTTAACATCTTTGAAATATTAAATATGGACACGACGCAATATATATACGTACAAGTACTTTATTCTATATAAGCTAAATAGGTTTTTTGTAAAAAAACTAGAATTAAATGCGAAAGATTTAATCCATTACAACATTCAACATTATTGTTGGAAACTTACTTACCATTAGAATCTCAATTCACAACTAATGATATTATACTTTACCTAAACTAAATTAATTTACATAATTATTGAATATCGATGCAAATTTATTTGTAAATTCAAAATATATTTAGGTCAAACGGAAAACGAATGGCTTTTTGATTTTTGTTGATCATTATTCCATTATCCTTCATTTCATTAATCGTATCATGCGAGTTAATTTTAATGTATGCAAATAAATACAGATTACATGGAATTTCTATATATTCATAGAATAAATAGAGTATAAAGTGTATAAAGTATCATTATGTTTACTAATACCATACTATTAAGTATAATATAAATGTATTGTAAAAACAAGGCTTACATTTACCGATTAGGTATTACAATAGGTATGCCATACATTTATATTGTGAGTTAAAAACCTCAAATTCGGGTTTTGGTTTTCGGCGAATTCTTTCTCAATAAATTAACAAACTCGTGTATTACCGTATTACTGAACTGATACGGTAGCATCAGCATGTATTGTAAGTATCAGTAAGTACGATAATATACTTGACCAAGTAAATAGGAATATTTATTAATGTATGTAAATAGGAAATATTTTTCGCATCGTTCGTATCGTCCATAATATTTAGTATCAAATGTCAATTATTTAGAATCTATTAAATAATAGATAATTGTAATAGTAATGAGTGTACCTATTAAATCTAATTTTTATGATATTTTCAAATTATTCTGTAAAATTTAAAATATATATTTACCTATACATATTATGTATAGGTAAATGAAAATGAAAAAAATTTATAAATATTCAACTCGAAAGTCGAAAATCCATTTATAATTATATTTAGATTTATAGAATTCTATTATAGAATTATAAAACATATTTAGTTAGTAGATATCTAGTTGATGTATTTATGTTTATGCTTAGAAATTGCCAATTTGTATAAGTTAGAGCACGATTACAAGAATAAAATTAAGTCTATTGTAGTGCTCTTGCTATTCATATTCAAAATTGTCAATTGGCTTATTGGCTAGGACTAGGAATTTTCTACTGCATACCTGTGTATGTACTATTATGTAAAAGTAATCTAAATAAACCCGACCAACCATATTCTAATCTAATACACTAATTCTAGTATTTTTTGAACTTTTTGATTAAAAAATCATACCTGAATTGTTTGTGGAAGTTTCATTATTTGTCGGATTCAATGGTGTACTGTCTTCATTAATTTTAGGTTTAGATTTTCTTCTACGAGTAAGGGTAAGAAAAATATTTCTAACAAAATTCCCATTAACATTTTCAGAGACAGGTGAATTTCCAGCTGAATTCTTAGAGAATAAACCTCTGGGTAAAGTGAAAGAACGACGTGAAAGATTGCTTCTCGCAAAAAGAGAATTATGATGATTAACGGAAGAATTGTTCCCAAATATATTCAAAGTTGCAGATTTTATAGATTTTGGAACTGTAAAAGAATAGAAATATTTAATTTATTTATTAATTCAACATTATTTACAATTTACAAAGTAAACATACCTGTGCGATGATCAGGTAGTTCAATTTTAACTTTTTTAGTGGCAGTGGCTGTATTTTCCTTCTCAATCGAGTTATTGGATGATTTTTCTTTTTGATTTCTAGATCTATCATTATCACTATCCCCTGACAGTGATGATGTATTTGATGATGGTGGACTAATATTGTTGTCTACTCCTAAGAGACTGATTGGATATGCAGATGAAACTGCAATAGACATTTTATTGTTCTCTTGTTGTTGACTTTTTTGTATTTTTTTCTCTCTATTGTACTCTTTTTCTTCCTTTCTTTTTATATCTTACTTTGATTAAACCGATTCCCTTCTCTATGAACCTCATACAGAATCTTGATTTTATATTGACGATTTAAAATAATCAGTAAATCTACAAAAAACAAAAAAAAATAATTAAACTTATTTTATTTAATTTATTTATTGTTATTAAAATAAATTTTAATTATAATCTATCAGTATCAGCAGGTACCTAATACTTAATACATAGAATAAATAATAAATCATTTGAATTCAATAAAATCTAAGCAAACTTTGTACTTTGAACTGGGTACTTTTAACTTTGTATTTTCCTAATTCTAATCTTAATTCTCATTTCAATATTCTGGAATCTGGCTCCGTTCACGGTTAAATTAAATTCAATAGTGCTATTCAATTCAAAATCAAAAATTGACCATGTATAATGGAAATGGACCATTATACCATACAATTGAGTCTTTATTTAATATTTATTATTTACTAAACTAAACATAAAATTGCTATAAAAAGAGTTATTTATTAGCCTCAGCTCAGTCAACTTAACAACCTTTTGAATTCAAAAGGTTAATTGTTTACACCAGCACCAAATCAAATCAAATGACAATAAAGTACTACAGTACAATGAATTAAAAATCAACATTTAAGAATTTTAACTTGGGTTCAAAATATACTATTACAGATTACAGATACATACCTAATTACTATTTTACATGAACAAACAATTAATTTACTACCCAATTTTAAAAGCCTATTTTAATAAACTTAAAAGTAAAAAAACCCATTATCCTTAGTCACTTATTCTTTTAGTCCTTAAATAATGAACCATATTAATTGTACCTAATGTAATTAAAAATATAACACTAAAATAGGTAATTGAGATCTTGGTTTCTTTATAAATTCATTGTCTGAAAAAACAGACCGTTTTGGCCTCAATTTTAAGGAAGTATAAACACATATGCACTGTAATTGAGGGCAAAATCTGGTTTTTCAGAGGTAAATGAAGAGACCACCATGATAAATGATATATTGTCAGTTAAATTGTAATTACCTTGAACACTTCAATATTTATCAAAATCGAAATCAGTCCGAGTCAGGAGTCAGGAGTCAGGAGTCACCAGGCAGGCTGAGGCAACGCGTCCAGCGAGTCGTGTCACTTGATCTGGTAATGATATTTAAGGAATTTGATGATGTCAGACAGTTTAAAGTTTAGCTTATAATTATATTATACCATATAAATATAAAATTATAATATTATTAGATGTTCATACTTTTGTAAATTATTGTAATTAAAATTGTCCTCAAAAAACCAAAATACAATGAGATCACAAAACAATCATTTAACTAACTATATAGGGTACTCTCTCGTCACTATTTATAAAAATGTACTTTACTGTTTTTATTAAAAAATGATTTAATTAAACCAGGTAAATTAGATTAGAATGATCAAAATATTAACTTTTTTTTTTTACTGTTGAACATTTACTATATTTATTTATAGGGTATGATTCATTTCATATAAGAAGGAAGGTAAAAGGTATAGTAAAAATATGGATCTTTCTATAAAAAAATAGAATGGAAATTATGTCGAAAAAATATTCATCGTCAATTTCAGATGGTGTTATGTTGGACACCAAGGTGCATGTGGCTTACGATGGATGGCGATTGTACTACCTTTTAGAACATTGTATCTGGTTTTTTAAAATTTTAGGTGTAAAAATAATAATAAAGACAGAGATCAACAAAAAAATGATCATTCTTCATCTGAATTTGATCTTCGACAGAATATCATCATTATCTGATCAGATTTATCCGAATCCGATTTAGGGCACGGATTGATCGATATCAGATCCAAAATTCAGATTTTAAACCGTAGGTATTCTATTTCTATTCTACATAATTCATAATACCATTTAAATAACATTTATTATCTACATGATACGAGTCGAGTGCGTTGTGCGAGTACAATAAAAATAATAAAATCGAATCAGAAGATGTCAAAGTAGTGAGTGTCAAAGTCAAAATTAAATCATCAATGTCTGCTGTCTAATGTGAAAAGTAACAATGAACTAGTCGACTTTTTAAGATCGCCTAGGTCATAGTCATAGGTCAAATCAATCAGCAAGTATAAAATATTATCATTGTAATTCATAATACCATCAAAAAAGTGAAAACTAATAAGTGTTAATATAATTATAAATTAAACATCTCTGAAGTTTTAATCTAAAGTTTTTTTAAATATTATAATTTATGTAAATAGGGTGCCTGTGCCTTTAACTTTTATTGACAGCAGCTGCAGCAGCAGCTTAATAATAACCCTTTTTTTAAGCTATTATTTAATAAATATAATTGTACTTATACCTATTGTTGATACATATTTATGTAGTATTGAATTCAATTATTTAGGAATAAAATGTTTTGTGTTGTGTGAATATTTTTAAGCCTGTCTGTGCCTGCTGATTGGGTTAAAGTTAAAAGTAATCTTTAAATTAGCTTTAAAGCAGTTCACTCGACTCTGACAGTCAGAGTCTGACACTGACTCTCTGTTTCATATCTCAGTTTTCGAATTTCATTAAAACCAGAAGAGGCAGGCGAGAAAAAGAACAAATTGGATCTGTAATGTAACTGGAACTGGGCTACATACTACATACTTGACTCTGGACATGACATATAAGAATAATTCATACTACATATACCTCAAAATTCATAATTCATCTTTGACAAAAAATAGGAATAGAAACTTGATCGTTTAGATTTGACAGAGATCAGAGATCGATCAAAATCAAAATGCCTGTATTTCATACGAAAACGATTGAATCGATTCTTGAGCCAGTTGCCCAACAAGTAAGTTGATATTTATTTTTAATTTAATAGGTACACCTTATTTATTAGTTTCGTTTCGTTTCATTTCATAAATAAGTAAAGTATTTGATAAATTATTAACTAATGAGTAGCAGAAGCTATATTGTTAGTAGGTTCAGGTTCAGATCAGATCAGATTCAGATACAAACAAGTTACAAAAAGCAATTAATAATTTGAATTATAAATATGAAGAGGAAAGGAAGGGATATTTAATAATTAGTAAAATTTTAGGCTAGGCTTAGGCATGCATTGAGATTTGAGATTGAGCATTGGTAAAGGCAGAAGAAGAGAAGGGTACCCTATAAATGAAATTACATTGATGACAGACGGACTGAAATTATGGGCACTATGACTAGACTATAGCCCAACCAAGTCAATTAAAATTTTGCTAAGCTAAGCCTGTGAAATGTGAAGTAATAGCCAATAGCTGCTCTTTTTATTAAAATTGATACCCTATTACCTGCTTTTCTAATTAATTGTACCAAATGCTTACAAAATCTTATATTATCTAGGTACTAAACTAGATTACAGCAGCACCAGATTTACATCATGTTCAATTCATAATAGGTACTACCTAGTTACATAACATAATATACCTACATAATATTTCACATGTTCACCTATAATTGGTAATTGATAGGTGCTACAGTGCTACATAAATCATAATAATAATAATCAGGATCAGAATCAGTGACCAGTAAATGACGAATCGAAAAATGTTAAAATGCTTAAAATATCAACTTATCTTATTACTCCTATCCTAACCTAACATTTATTTGATCTTGAGACTAATAGTAAAACTAAAGCTACTGATTAGATAAGATAAGATAAGATAAGATTTCAGAGCAGAGAGAAAGACTCATTTCATCAGATCAGAGATGTAAAAATGGTTGTTTGTTGATTTATTCAGATTCAGATTTGATTTTTTTACACAGCATAGCATACTATTTGTAAAGGGTATAGGAACTTAGGAAGGAATCAAGTAACCCTAAAAAGAAAAGAACTATATTATGTATGTATCATCCTTTTTTCCTATTGCATTGCCAAGATTGAAATTACGAGTATATTTTAGTTCTTTTATTAAGATTACTTTAGACTGAGACTTGAGAGTCTTCAGACAACTCATCAAATGAAAATCCATCAAATTATCAACTAGCTCAGCCCATTATATTATATTATTAATATCATTCAATTCAAAATGTGATTGAAAAATAGGCATCTAAAAGGCCTATCTAATCTTTAGGCCTAAAGGCCTAAAGTTTTGAGGGGCCAAAGGAAATGTTTTCTTTTCTTTTCTTATCCTTATCCTTATCATAGTATCTGTGCTTATAGGTATCTATTTAGGATTATTACAATAGAACTTAGGTACTCAGGGACCCTGAGTCAGGCAAGGTATAACACACCATATTTTTAGAAAATGTTTTTTAATTCATATTCTTTCTCTTTGTCTTTGTACTACTCGTACAGTACAATAGCTTCAAGTAAACTTTAAAATGGTATTAGATAATGGTACTCTTTTTAAATCATAATATTAAATATTATACTTTTCTGGCAATTCAGCCAGCTATGTATTATGCAGCTGTATGCATATGTCTCAGATGTTATTTGGATTTGGATTCGAATTTGTAATGCTAATGACTCGTACTATGCACTCGTATCTTATTACTTAAAGAAACGATTGGACTCTGAAGGTTCCCTTTTCTACACAAAATTTTTTCTCTAATATAAAACTCCCTTTCACTTTTTTTTTCATTTGGGTTTAAATACGTAAATCTCCTATCTGGTAGCTTGGGCGGTGTAACTACTCAGCGCGCCGCCTCACTTATACTCTTACGTATACTCTTAAAAGACCCAGTTCAAACCCGAGTTTGGGCGATAGTTTTTTTTTCAATTTTTTGTATTTTTTGTTATTGGTTAACTTTTTTTTCAATTTTTTGACCTTTTAGGGGATTTTTCGCCATGGAGAACCCAAATTTCACAACCTTTTGACCTAAAGCCCTTTTTATACTTCAAGAAATGCCGTCGGCAAGACGACGGCTTTCCAAATGTTTGCTTTTATAGTCCAAATTCAAAATATTTACCGTGACCTTGCCTTTCCGTTGCCGTGACGTTACCGTGTCTTTTCCGAATTTGCTTTTTTAGTTAAAATTTACCGTGCCTTTACCGTGCCGTTGCCGTGCCTTTTCCGAAAAAATCAAAGTTGAAATTGTTTCAACTTTTTTCGGAAAAATCATTCGGAAAAATCTTTTTTTTCATAAAAAAATAGCAAAAAAAGATTTGTTTTTGATTAAAATCGATATTTTATTTAAAATGGCTGGTGTATACCATAAAATTAAGCAAGAAGAACTGTTAATTAGCCAGATTCGGGACAACAGGTGCTTGTGGGATATCCGAGATAGTCATTATATGGACATTCTTCGTAAACAAAATTGCTGGGTCTTAATTAATGAAAAAGTCAAATATACTTCAGGTATGAAAATTAAAATCATTAATCTACTGAATTCGTTATTTGAAAGTTAAAGCAATTTTTTAGCTCTGAAATACCCATATTACGCCTCACTTATTTTAATTATTTGCGTGATGATCATTTTTAAATTTTAGCTGATGAATGTTCGAAAAAATGGTTCAATTTAAGAGACCAGTTTAAAAGACATCAAAGAAAATTGAAGAAACCAACAGGCACGGGGACAAATGGAGCAAAAAAGCCATTTTTTCGTCATGCTGCTGGGATGGCATTTCTGAAGGATGATCCTGAGGAAGATACTGACAGGTAAAAATCATATATATATATTTTCAATTTTCATATCAGTTAATTTTTGGTTTTTCTTGATTAAAGTTATACAAATTCTAGTCCAATTACAACTGATGCTGATCATGCAACGAATAATGTGGTAGGAGTCGAATCTGAAGACATTCTTGGTGATGATAATGATGGAGCTGAAGAAGAAGAAAAAATGTCATCAAGTCCCCAAGCATTACCGCCAAGGTCACAAAATAGAGCCCATTTCAAGAGCAAGGTCATTATTTATTCAAATATACACTTGCATATTATTTAAAAAGTCGTATTTGAAAACTAATTTCATTTGTATTTTAGAAAAGAAAAGGACCAGAACCATTTGAAGAAGCCCTACTAAATATAGTAAAGGATCTCAAAAATTCAGAGGATAAAGATGAGTATGATAACTTTGCACTTTCACTTGGACCAAAAATAAGAAGAATTTCACAAAAAGACCCATCAAAAGGATCCAAGCTTCAGTTTAAAATTCAAGAACTTGTTTATAAAGCTGAAAATGATATTGATTTTTAATTATTTGCATTTTAATTAATTAATTATGTATTTCATAATTACACTATAATTTAACATTATGATTTTGCATTATTTTTTCTTTTTGTCATTAATAAGATGCTCTTACTATTATTAACTATGTACACTATTATGTTTGTAGGATACTTATACTAAATAGGGTACCCTTCTTACTATCTTAACTTATTATTAATACTAGGTATATTATGTATGTAGGATACTTATACTATATAGGGTACTTACTATCTTATCTTACTATTAATACTAGGTATATTATGTATGTAGGATACTTATACTAAATAGGGTACCCTTCTTACTATCTTATCTTACTATTAATACTAGGTATATTATGTATGTAGGATACTTAAAGAATCTTAAACAATTATAACTAGGTATATTATATAGTATGATAGTAGGTACTATTCTAATCTTTTTCTTATTTTTTATTCAAAAATTTATTACAAATTACAAATTAACAATCAAATTTGTTTGATGGCAAAAAAAAGTTAAGTTATTATACAAACAAGAAATTATACAAAACAAGAAATATTTTTACAACAATTAACAATAAGATTTAGAAATCAAATATAAAATCTCATAAATAAAGAATCACAATATTATATTCTATCAACAAATCTATCTTGCCAGGTCAAATTGCCCTCATCAGAATTAAAATATTTTTTAAAGTCCTCCCTAACTTGAAAAGCATCTTTACTGTAGTTGTTGCTACCTGTTCGGTTCACATTTTGTAAAGTAATTTGACTTCTCCAGTTTCCTTCAATGACTTCACCATTTTCACCATTTTGATCAGTTGTTAAATCAGCAAGATCGTTTTTTGACATCAGGTAATTATGGAGTATAACAGCTGCTCTTGTCACTAAAATTGCTGTTGTAGTTTTTGTTTCGATTGGTCTTTGAAATATTTGCCATCTTGCTGCTAGTAAACCAAAACTATTTTCGACAACCATACGTGCCCTGCTTTGTCGGTAATTGTATATCCGTTCTTCTTTAGGCAAGTATTTTCCTGGAAAAGGCCTCATGAGATTGATTTTCAGAGGGAATCCATCGTCACCAAGTATTACATAAGGTAATTTGCCTACTCCAGCAACTTCTTTTTCATAAGGCAATCCTAATTGATTTTGTTCCAGTTTTTTCCCAATTGTTGATTTGTACAGAATTCCTCCATCGGAGTTTGATCCTGGTCGACCGATATCCACAAGAGAAAATTTATAATTAGCATCAGAGATTGCAAATAAGACAATGGAGAAGTAAGCTAAAAATATCAATTATCAATATCATTAATAATAAGTAGGTACTTGATTTATTAAATTTATTAATTACATTTATAATTGTAGTAATGAGATCCAGATCCTCCTGGCTTTTTTATTCTAATATGTTTTCCATCAAGGGCGCCAACTGCATTTGGAAAGTTCCACTTTTCAGCAAAGTCTTTTTCAGCTTTTAACCAGTCATATTCATTTGGCTCCTTTAAGAATTCGTGTTCAAGTTCTTGGCAGATTGCTTGTAATGTCTCTACGATGATATTAGAAATTGCTGACGGAGATATACGAAAACTGAATGCAAGTGATGTTATAGAATTACCAGTTGCCAAAAACCTAAATTTGTTATAAATTACGAAGTTAGGATATTATAAATATAAACAATAAAATACTCAATGTTACCTCAATGTAATAGCTAATCTTTCGAGACTTGATATTGGTCTTGAATGAGTTGGAGGATGAGTGATTTTTGGTCCAATTCTTGCTAACAAGTCTTGAAAGTTTTCTTTATTCATTCTAAATATATATATATACATGTTTAAAATATTAGTAGGC
>JAQIXA010002047.1:0-20055 GCA_034699045.1 Nanhermannia cf. coronata Gr-Ori-00579 | reverse complement strand
TTGAAAACTAATTAAATTTTCAATTACTTTTAATTCAATTACTTGCAAAAATCTAATTAATTATCAATTACTTTGAGTCTGTCAAAAAAGTAATTAATTACCTTCAATTAAAATTAATTTTAATGGTAATTGGTAATTATAATTAAAAGTAATGGTAATTGTCCGATCTCTGAGGTTAGGGTTAAAAAGTAAACATTTCCAAATCAATCAAACAAATCCAAAATTATTTATTTGCGAAATTTTTTAAACAGGAGTAGAATGCCTATATGTTGTCCGTGTTCTAAAAACTCAAGAGAAGAAAATTCTACAGCAGTCGGTAGCGAGCAGTCACCGAACGAGTCAGTTCAATTTGGAAAAGTCGCCTCAAAGACCAAAAAGAAGAATTCTTCATCCGAAGATAAGAAAATGTCACTTGTCCACCATGTCCAGGATAAGGTATGTCAATTGTCACTCTAATTCATATCATATTTTCTTATTTAGAGTTTTAATATGTTGAAAACCTAACTTTTGTAGGTATATTTTTACATTTTTAGTTTTTAAGAGTAGATGAGTAGATGAGTAATACAAGTAATTGTCATTGTTGTCGTCATCGTCAGTTTAATCCTAAAAAAAGGCCATTTAACTAATAACCATCTTTATCGAATATTCTATTTCATTTGCTAACTTTTTTAATATGTATTTATAATTTATTAATAAGTTATATAAAGCGTGAAGTGAAATGAAAAAAAACTAGGTAGGTTGTAAATATTACATTCCTTTAGCTGTTATATAGCTTTTGCACTTCCAGCTTTTTGTGATTTTTTATTTGACCTTGTCAAATTGTCAATTATTGACAGTTTTGGCCAAAAGTACTTATGTATTTTCATTTTTACTTTTATGTCTATTCAGTTGCTTAAGCCTTCAGCTTTGAAAAACCTAATATAAGGTATCTTCATTTTATTTAGTGTAGTGTAGTAGGTAAGGCAGGCACCTTGACAGACACCCTATAATTAAAAATTTTTAATTAAAAAATATAATTAATAGAAGTCTAAAGGTCATTAGTATTTAAAAATAGCATAAAGATGGTTTAAGTAGGTAGTAGGTAGGTGTGGGTAGTTTTTAGAATTTATTTAGTAAATACCTAGATTGGCAATGACAATTGCATTGGCTTTTGATGGTAGGTTTAAGGTTTAAGTAATAGTTTTTATATGCTGTAAAATATTTTCCTGGACAAAAATGGGTGGATCCTGCCCTGCCTGATGCGATCCCTGTATAATTTAATTAGCTTTTTTGACAGATATATATCTAGTGTATAATCGATCGATTATTTTTTATAATTTTTCTCCGTACATTTCCGTGTATTTTATGTTTTTATGTAAATTGTAAAATGACTATTCATCGTTTGTAAGTTGAAAGTTGTTATATAAAAGTAGGTAATTCCAGTAAATACCTATAGTACTAGTACCTAAATTCTAACTGGATAAAAAAGTTAAAAGCAAGGAAGAAAATTATTATGCATGCGTAAAGGTGAAATTGATTAGGTTCGTAGATTATTTATATAGGTCTAGCAATATTTGTGCTTGCTATTACTTTTTTAAGTTGTAAAAATTGCAAAAAATAATGTGAATAATATTATTGATCCAAGTGTCCTCAATTAGAATTAGAAATTTAGGAGTAGTGTTTTATGAGCACTAAATTTTTTCAATTTTATTTATTTGAAACTTGTGAATCTACCTAATCTACTTACTACAGAAGTAGCTGAAGCTGGGTAGGTTAAGTACTTAGGATTAGAGTAGGGTACCCTACTTAGGATTAGACTAATACTTATGCCTATACCTATTCCTAGGTAGTATAAAAACTATAAATGCTCAAAAACCAATCATTCAAAGAAACGCATTTCTGACTAATAATAAACAGAGTTTTTTACATTTACGCAATGAATGCCAATTCATTTTAATTTTTAAAATAATATGTACTTACCTACTTTTGATTTTGATGACATTTTTTTATATTTTTTTATAGGATGATTATGATAATCAGTTGAAAGAGGCTGGCAGTAAACTGGTGGTTGTGGATTTTTATGCCACGTGGTGTGGTGAGTATTTCTAGTCTCGTTAATGTATTATTTATATTTACTGTAAAAAAGTATTAGGTAATTTCTATAATTTCCTGTTTTTTTAGGTCCATGTAAGATGATTAGTCCAAAACTTGAAGAAATGGCTCAGCAATACACTGACGTTTGTTTTCTTAAAGTTGACGTGTAAGAAAAAATATGCAATGATGACTCAATTTTATTTCAAGTGACTAATATAAATGAAATGACTAATTTTACTTTTGTAGCGATGATTGTGATGAGATTGCCTCGGTATTATTTTATTATTTATTGAATTTTTAGTAATGAGTAATGTGAGATTTCATGACAAAAACTAATATTTTATATTTTTACACAGATGTACAACATTTCCTGTATGCCTACTTTTATTTTAATCAAAAACACTGAAAAGGTATTGTTAAGTATTATTTAACAATGTTTTACATATTTTTTAATTTACTATATTTACGTTTTATAGTAACTTTTTGATAAATTATTTCAGATTCAAGAGTTTAGTGGGGCCAATGCTGAAAAACTTAAAGAACTAATACTGTCAAGCAAATAACTTTAAATCCATAATTATCTTTACCTTTAGTAAATAGCTTTCTACTACTACAATGGTTCTATCTACAATTACAATAGGTACAATATCAAAAATAATACTTAAGATTAGAAATTTAGAATCTCTCAAATTAAGTAACTTGTCCTAAAAAGTAAAAAATTAGGAATGTTCATGATTCTCTTTTTAACTAAATTATACAATACTTTATACTATCAACTATGTAATTTATATATCTATCTATTCTTTTAAATATAAAAAAAATACATTGCATATGCCTACTGATTCTGTTTAAAATCAAGAACCAAACTTCAATTTGAGACTACATTAAAGAAAAACTGTTTTAGTTTTATCAGTAGATTAAATTAAATCAATCATGATTATACCTAGAAATTAGAAAGATTTTAAGTGATGTTACGATAAAGATGAATTCTTTTCTTTCTAAATTGTAATTAGAGTTTCTAAAAGCTTAATAAATATAGGTATAAGGTAGATACTTTTGTAATTTGTAAAAGTACTTTGCTCTTTATTCTAAACTCTAACTCTAAACTCACTAAAAATTATGATATTTGTACTGTATTAATAATTATGAATTGTATTAAATATTATGTAATAATTAATAAGTACTAATGCCTTTTAAATAATTTTCAAATTTTTATAATGAAGCCTTGATATTTATACTTAAAAATTGTTTAAAATTTTTGTAAAACAATATACACTTTGTATGGTTAGGTATGTACATCAATTTTCAATTCAATTTCAATTACCTATTGTAAAATTTGTTTCCACTAAAATCTCGATTTACTTGGCTTCAATATCGTGCATATAAAATAAAATGCCTTTTCTACTTGTTTTGTCTTTGTATTTGTATGATTTCTAAATCTAATTCTAATTAGGGGTACATTAAACATTTATATTGAATTTGAGACAATTGAATTTAAATAATAAATCAAGCAATCTGTCTGTATCTGA
Source organism: Nanhermannia cf. coronata Gr-Ori-00579 (assembly GCA_034699045.1). Lineage (NCBI taxonomy): Eukaryota > Metazoa > Arthropoda > Arachnida > Sarcoptiformes > Nanhermanniidae > Nanhermannia > Nanhermannia cf. coronata Gr-Ori-00579. The sequence goes on along the minus strand of JAQIXA010002047.1, from coordinate 16,453 downwards.
TGTTATCTACTAAAAATGAATTTTGAAGTTTTATTAAATCTTAATTAATACCCTAATATAATTAATAATTACTACCTAGTCGAATGAATGCTGTAAGATCGTCCAAATATCCAGATAGGTGAAGCGACCTTTAAAAAACAAATCAAGCAATCGACTCGAATCTATCTAAAATCTAAAATGATCTTTTATATATCCATTTTATTCATTATATTTACCTGATTTTCTAAAATATGTTTATTTATGTCATAAATCATACTGCACAAAGTAAAAACTCAACTTCTACAATTTAACTTAAAAAATATCAACAACTCCAAGCTAAGCTTAGCTGGCTTCGATTTGAGTTTGAGAATTTTGAGATTCGAAACCGATTTTATTTTACCAATTTTATTATTTAATTATATTCATTAATAAAATAAGATATATAACCCAATATTTTAATTCATCTCTGAAAATATAGATTTTGGTATAATGATTGTTTTTGAAGCAAATAAACATGTCAAAAAGACGCCAATTTAGTTTTTCAGAGCTAATTTTTAGTTAGAGAAGAGAAGAGAGTAGAAAATATTGAAATTCTTATATTGCACCTTGCAATAAATGTTTTTCTTAAAAATATATTTATATAAGTTTATGCATGTAAATAGTAAAGGCGTATCTTTCGAAAAACAGATGATTTGAAATTTTTTTTTACAAAAAAAAAACTTAAAAGTTTTTTAAATATTATTTACCTAATTTAATTACCTAATTATAATTGCCTATATAAAGTTAATACAAAATCCAAATGTAACAATTACCTATATCAAGAAGGTCAAAGTGCAGGACATATTTATTAGCCTAAAAAACTACACAATTTTTCTATATATCATTCTCATAGTCTAAGTCTAGAATCCAATTCAATAATTTTTGTAATTTTTTAGAAAACGAACATTTGATTATTATTATGATGGAAATGGAAAAGTGTTAAATTATAATAGGATTTATTATTAAACTAAAGTGCAAAATTCTAGTTAGTTAATTTTAAAGATAAATATTTGCATGCAAAAGAGCAATGCGGATTATTTGCTTCGTCAAGTGAAGCGTAGAATCAAGTATAAAATGGATTTGGTCTTTGAAACCTGTCTCGCTCAAGATTCCGATTTCCCTGTGGTAATTACTATACTTAATTTTTTAATTGTAATTAGTCAATTATGTAATAAAATTCTGTTTTTTAAAGGTCGCTTCACCTATCTGGATATTTGGACGATCTTACAGCATTCATTATGGTAAACTACTACTTAAAAATTTGTTCTTGGTCATTTTGAATTTTGTTTAGTTCAGCTCTGAAAAACAAGGTTTTGACTTTTGACCGTTATTCACTGACGAGATTGGAGACCAAGACCAAAACCTTATTTTTCAGAACTGATAGATTATAGTCTAGGCCTGTAGACTAAATTCTCAAGTTTAAGTCTAAAGGTAATTTATTTTTTTTAGATCTTGATGAATTAAGAAGAGCTGTTTCAACTACCTTATGGATAAGTTACAGGAAGAACTTTCCGAGCATTGGAGATACGTCATTAACATCTGATCGAGGATGGGGGTGTATGATTCGAGGTGGTCAGATGCTCATTGCAAAAGCTTTATTACTTCGTCATATGGGTAAATTATTGATAATTTTGTAATATGAAATTAAAAATTGTTACGCTTTATATTAATTTTTAATCTTTTAAAGGTGATCATTGGCATTGGCAGCATGATAGTAAGTTCATGTATTTTATTTCTAACTTGCATTTAATTCAATATTGAATAGTCAGATTTTGATCTATATCTATTCATTTACTTGTAAAACAGTGAGTAAATTCTTAGCTTTTAAATCCGATTATAATGAAGTACATTATTTTTATTTTCTTTATACAGCACGGGATCAAAAATATTTACAATTGATGTCATTATTTGCTGATTCTCGTTCAGCCCATTTATCTTTACATCAAATTGCCCAAAGTGGTGAATCACTTGGAAAACCAATTGGTTCTTGGTTAGGTAAGATTAAGTTACTAAAACCATTGCCATAAATATCATGTGTCTTAAATTTACAAATATTGATTTTTATTTTATAATTTAGGACCAAATACTGTTGCACAGGCATTAAATCGATTACTTTCAACCGAATCATTGAATGTTGATTTACAAATGTTTATATCAATGGATTCAACTGTTGTAAAATCTGAAATAAAAAGAACTTGTTTGGACCAAAAATATCTACAAGGACAGAATAATGTAGGAGGTGGATTAATACCTAATAATTCGTATAATTATGTCTCAATTAATACGCCAAGAACAGGTAAAAAAATACATCAAGTTTCCTTTTACTTTTTTTTATTTACTTAATTCATTTGTCATTTTTTTTACAACAGATCCTAAATGGAAGCCACTTTTATTAGTTGTTCCTCTAAGGCTTGGTCTATCCGATTTAAATTCATCTTATATTCCAGGAATCAAATCTATATTTGAAATTAGTCAAAGTAAATGAATAAAAAATATTTGCGATTAATTATTATTACAAAACCTAAAGATAATGATAATTTTACAAATGAAAAAACTAAACCTTTCGTGTTTTTATTACTTTTATTCTAGGTATAGGAATCATTGGTGGTAAGTTCCTAATTTATTAATTATTGTATTTGTTTAGAAGTGTAAATCCAACATTTTTTAATCGATATTTTATTTTATTTTTCTTTAGGTCGACCTAATCATGCTCTTTATTTTATTGGGTATGCTGAAAACGAAGTACTTTATCTCGACCCTCACACTGTTCAATCTGCATCAACTGTTGGATCAAAAGTGCATTCATCCGAAATTACTGCTGATGAAACTTATCATGTCGATAAACCTGGTAAATATTTTATTATTAAAAATAAAGTATTAAGTTTATCGTTATAATAAATACACTTTTTTATGTGATTATTTCAGGTCGAATGTCTTTCCACGCAATAGATCCGTCGTTAGCAGTCTGTTTTTATTGTAAATCTGAAGCTGATTTTGATTCACTTTGTTTAAAATTGATGGAAAGATTTTCTTCAATTCCTTTACCACTCTTTGAAATCTGTGAGCACGTTCCTGATTTTTCAGATTCTAATATGACTTTTGTGCAACAACCTTCATCCTCAGCATCCAGTTCAACCTCGTTTACTACCACGAAATCATCAAAAAGCAGTCATCTTAGTGGTTTCACAACAATTGGGACTCGTTCTTTGACTAAATCTCCTCATTCTTTTTCCTCTGGAACAAGTTCTCCTAGAAAAAGTGATGTTGATGATGAAGAATTTGAAATCCTTGGCTGATATACATAGGTAACGTACAGTATAAAAATAAAAACCTTTTGGTGCTTTCTACACCAAGTTAGCTTAAAACTAAAGATAACGATATTTTTAATACCCTAATTATTTTATATTAAGATTAATTTATCAAATACCTAACCGATCTACATAAAAATCTAAATATTAAATTTTTTTTTGTGTTTGTTTAATGAACTCTTTTACAATCTATTTACATAATTTATTTAATTTTATTTATTAGGATATTATACACTACTCACTAACTACTCACTTACTTTTACCCAATACCAATATACCTACTTGAATAGAATAGAATTATATATAGGTAGGCGGTAGGTACCTAATATTTATAAATTATGTAACTTTTTCCTTAATAGATTAGATTAGACTTAAAATGATATACATACTGTATTTATTGATTTTCATTCGTACATAAAAAACAGATCAAAAATACTTTAGATAAAGTAATGCAAGAAGTTTAAAAAAATTGTAAGTTTATAATTATAATAATAATATGTAGGTAGGTATACAAATAAGTACAAGCATTTATAAGAAAAAGATAAATAATTCGAGGGAAAGCAATAATAATTTTATGTATAAAATATCAAAATTCAAATCTTATTACTAAAAATGGTTTTTAGGCATATTTATACTTTTTGTTAAAATATTTTGTTTTAAAGTTTTATTGATCATTTAAAACATTTAAGCAAGAGGTAAATAAGTAACTTTAAAGTAAATTAGAATAGTAGGAAATGAAATAATTATTGTATTGTAAATCTAACGAAACATTGCGCTGGAATTTATTTAAAAAACGGATATATATAAAATATTTACATTAAAATTAAAGAAAATTTATATCGAGTCGAGTTTCGATTTCGATTCCAAAATTCGTTGTAAAAGTACAAAAAAAGGCACTGGTATTTTATTCTTTAATATCTATTAGTATGTATTACTGTGTACTTGTTCTTTAAGTATTATTAGAAGTAATGTAAGGAAAGGAAAGGAAAGTTGATAGGCAGTTGTCAGTTATGTAATAAATTAGTAAGAGTTTACATAATTAATCAGTCCTCAAAACGACGACATTTAAGACTTCCTCAAGCGAGGCTAGTATTGGGACAAGCATGGTACTTTCCAAACCCGATACATCTTGATCATTTATCTTTATAAAAATGGATTAAATTGAATAAGCTAAGTAAAAGTATTTAGGTATTAGGAAACTTACCTGAAGTATTTTATCTCCAGTTTTTAAACCAGTTTGTTCAGCTGGTCCTCCCCGTCTTATTTGATGAACAATTGATCCTTTTAAGTTTTGATCCAGTAAGGAATCATTTTCGCAAATTTCTCGATCAACTACACTGAATCCCCAATCTTCATACAACCTATAAGAATTTTAAGGAAAAGGAAATCATCAAAAACTCGTTGATTTGCTATACTGATACTGATAGGTAGCTTACTATATACGCAATTTTTTATATTACCTATCTTTCAAGAGACATAAAGATAAGACACAATTTCTACTATTATTGACATGTTTAAGGCTACTGGATTTCATAGGACTTGAAAAATAATTGACCAATTGTTGTCCTGTTGAATTCTTGCCAAAACTTTGAAAATAAAACTTTGTTGGTGGATCTCGTTGCCTTTTTTGTGCAAGTCTATCAATATCATCAGCTTCAGTTAAAGTTAAAGTTGATCCGTATGTGAGAGTTTCAGGAGGTTCAATAGTAAGGGTGACTGAAGTATTTTTACTAGCTGATTTCCTACAAAATGCAAAGTAAAAGTCATTATTCTTTCCATTGCGAATTTTTTTTAAAGAATAAAATTACCGAAGGATTTGCGCAATTTGTGATGAAGTAAATTGTGGTGAACAACGAATTGGTGGATTTTGTATTGATGTAAGAACATCTCCAGCTCGAATATACCCACAGCGATCAGCTAATGAACCTGAAATAAAAGGATCTTTTATAAAATCTGATGATTTTTTCAATGTAATATGTTCCACAATTTTTTAAAGAAAATTATATGAAAATCATTGAAATTTGAAATCGGGAACAGTTGGTTTAATCTACTTACCAGGTTGAATTGAAGAAACTCTAATTTCAGAACCTGTAGAATCACATAGAGCAAGTCCCAGTGATGTCTTACTTTTATTTCCGATTTCAATGACAAGTGGACAATTGGGTCTTTCATGAACTAGAAGAATACCAAAAGTGACTTGTAAAGTAAAGGTACTATTTTGGCAATCAAGAACTCGAACGAAATCACCAACTTGTACAACTCCAGAAGAATGAGCTGGAGAACCTGGTGCTAAAAATGAGACACGTCCATCATTTTCAATATGACATCCAATATCCCAGTCTGAAGGCAAGGTGATCAGAATTGATTTAGACATGATTGTACTACCTGTTGAATCATTCGGACTTGACAAATTTGAAGTTGATAAAGTTCGCCGATTTGAACGATTTCTTCGTCTGAACAATGAACCAAATTCCATATTTTCAAAACTAACAATAAGCCAAATTTTCCAGTGTCTCAACTCACATTAAAAGATATCTGCTAATCTATCTGACTGAATCCGAATTTCATGAATTCAATTCAAAATCTTAATTTTTTTGCATCGATCGGAACCGAAACTGTCGAATTACTTTGACTTATTAAACCTTCACAATTTTAAAGGCTTTGTAACTTGGTATGTAGGGTACTTATTACTTACTAGCCTATAGATTTAAGAGATTGAAAAAAGTACCTACCTACTACCTACTCACACTTGAAGTTTCGAGATTAGGGCGGGTGTAAGCTATAAGATGAATTTTGGAATAGATTTCAAGGGTTTTAAGGGGTTTCGTATCCTTATCGTTAGTACATATACATATTATTCCTAATCTTTAGTTTTAACATCTATGATAAAATAACAAGAACAAATATATTATGTAGTATTAGTATATGTGGTATAATATACAATTTACAAGCGAGAAAGAGCAATATGGTGTTTGCTTTTGCCCCCGTCTATTTATACACTTGGCACTTAAAATTTCGAGAATTCGAATAAATACTCCGTACTCCGTACAAGTTCTATTCTACAGCAAACAGCATAATCTCTACTATGATTTCTTCTATTATTCTAGGATGTACGATACAGTCAGTATTACTGTATTAGTATACATATAAAATAAAAATACTGTATTACCGAACCGATTATATATACCAAGTAGTGTATACTTGTGTAATTGTAATTATATGGCTACATTACATAATGTCTACATCCCTAATCCCTACATATATAAGTATTTGGATGAATTTCGAATTTTTTTACCCGATTTATCCCCAAACTACAACATTGTTGATGTAGTTAAGTATCTGTAGAACTTAAACTTAACTACAAGTTTAAGAAAAGAACGACATGTTTGAAGTATGTAGGTAATACGAAGTAGAATGGATCTTGATACTTATTAAATCTAAAATTGATTGATTTTTAAAATAGATATCCAGAAATTGATTTTCTTTGTCTTGTTATTGTAAAAATTGAAATCATTTTATTTAGGTAATATTTGTTTCTAAAAATAATACTGTTTTGCTTATTTATGGAATATACCTAGTAGAATAAAAATGTGTTGATTATCTTACTAGTAGGGTACGTTATTTGGAGCTCTTTTTAAGTATTTCAATAGCTTTCCTTTTTCTCTCCTTTTGAAGTAATTCATTTTGAAGTCTCTGGTGAATGATGGCTGGTTTTTTAGGTATCGCTGTAGGTTGAGAATGTGAAGGCTTCGGATCAAAGCTTGGACCTGGGACATTAACTGGATCCTCAATATGAGATATTTTTGGAATTTTAATGGCATTTTTAGGCTTTGGAATTACTTTCTTGACATTTTTAGGTTTTTGCTTTAATTTTTCATCCTCACTTGATGATGATTCTGAAGTTTCGCTTAAATTTAACTCTTTTGGAGCATTTCTGGCTGAACTTTTTAGCTTTTTAACAGCTCGATTCATTCTTTTACTTTTCCCTTTCCCTTTCCGCTTATTGTCAATATTTAGATTTGAAGTTGGAAAATAACTATGAAGTGTAAGCTGTTTTCTATTCGAATCTTCTTTTGATTTGATAACAGGTAAAAGTGCGGAATTACACTTTGATTCGTCCCAGCCGAATCTTAAAAGGGTGTATTTCTTCAGCCCTTCAAAATCGATAGTACCCCAACGGAATGGTTCCGTTGACTCGTCTACTGTTGGCTCAATAAATGCATCAAACACTACTCGATTTGGAAAACCTAAAAGCAAATAAATTTTAAGATACTTTTTAATACTTGTTTTTTAACGCAATTATTTTTTTATCTTACCTGAGGGTAAATTAAGCTTTCTCAACTTTTCTCTTATCTTATTTTCGGCATCAATCGATTTATTCTTCTTTATTTGTGCGGTCTCCCACCATTCTCTGAAGTTTTCAAGAGTTTCAAAAGTATGATTTGTATTTGATGAAAATTCGGATAGTATTTCCAAAGCTGTAACAGGACCTACTCCCTGAATTCCTTCAGTATAATCGCAACCAGTTAATATTCCAAATAGGATTAATTTTTCACGATCCAAATCTGCAAAATGAATACAAAGAACGTTATAGAAAATCATAATCCTTATCTATTAGTACTAGAAATTATAATAGACAGGCAAACTTACTTAATTTTGATACAATACTACTGTATTCATAAAATTCGATCGGTCTTTTTCCAGGGTTAAAAAAGTCTTTGAAAACTCTTTGACCACCAAATAACCAAACATCTACAATTTACAATAGAAAGAGTTAAATTTAAATTTAAGCTTGAAAAAATTTCAATACCTGAATCGTCAGTAATTGTCCCGTCTGTAATACAACTTTTGTCTAGAAATGCACCTATAAAATATTTATATTCATTATGAATAGGTATTCAAGAAATTCCTCGATTTTTAATATTACATTGACTTTCAGCTTCCATTGGACTCGTAATGTAAGGAACACCGAATAATGCTAACAATCCCTAAATTTTCAATCAATTTTAAAATTAATTTACCAAAAAAATGTTCAAAATATATTCACCTGTGATTCAATAGCCATTTGCTCATTTATTGTCGTCGCAATCCTTTCTTGATTACCTCTTATTTGCTTGAGATTTTCTCTTTCCTCATTTAAAAATGCTTGATTTTGCATAAATTCATTTGATAGCATTCTCTTTGGTTGTTGAATTTCCTCAATATTATCATCTACTTCAATATCCTCAATGAAATCATCAGATTTTTCAATATCCTCATTGTCTTTTATTTTGTTCAAATTTTCAGGAACAGGAACAGCTACAGGTACTAAATCATCAGATGTTGATGTTGGAGAATTCGAATCGAATATATCTGCAAAAATATCTTGCTCTATTGGTAAAATTTCATTTTTATCAAATTCAATCGTTAACAAATTATTTTTTGGTACTGAAACCTCATCAGAAATTTCAACTTCCGCTGGCTTTTGTTCAACTTCCTCAAAGTCATCATCTTCATCGCTTGTACTATGATCTTCAATATCTTGCATTTTTGTAACTACAAAAGGTTCAATTTTTTCTATCGTTTCTGGTTCTGAAGAATCATCCGACATTATTAAAACTTGATTCGGTTTTGATGTGGTTTCATCTGTTTTGATTTCGTTTTTTTCTGACATTAAAGTTAAAGACATTTGTATTGCTAATTGAATATCCTCATCTTCTTCAAAATGACTTTTCTCATTCGTAGAATCAATATCAATAGCTTTCTTTTCATCTTTAATTTCAGGAATTTTCTTTTGAGAATCTGATAAAGACATTTGAATGGCCAATTGAACATCTTGTTCTTCTTCCTGATCCATTTTACTGGTAACCTCCTGTTCTTCCTCATCATTAAGTGTAATAACTTCACTACTAGTTTTAGAACTTTGTCCTTTACTTGTTGAAGGTTTCTCCTCTTTTGTCCTAATTAAAACTAGACCTCTTTCTTTTGATCCGAAAATTTCTTTTTCTTTATTATCTTTAACATCTAATATTTCAACTTCATCATCATCTTTTCCATAATTAAATTTATCCAGATCTTCAAAGTTTTGTAAATGAATATGCCTATTATTCAACAAAAGAAAAAATTGAGTCAAAATAAGCACTGAATATTATATTATGGTAAGTGTCATAAGATAATAGTTACCTTTCGCCCATTTCTTTTTGAACTGTCTTAATTTTTGATTGCAATTTTTTCCTTTTCAGCAATAAATCCATTTGATAAGAACTGAAACTTTGTGGTTCTTTAGGCAAACTAAAAAAAGGAAGAATCATTTAGAACTGAAGGTTTTTAGAACTAAATACTCAATCATGATTATATTATTTACAAATTATATACTTACGTGCCAATCTTTCCCCAAGAATTCATTTTTCGCGATTCCTGCATCTCAAACAATATTTCATGCTGCTCCTCCATAGGTAAATTATCAAATTCTTTCGACTCAATAATATGAAAACTATCCACATAATTTCGACCATAATATTCTCTATAATCATCACCTTCAGAAGAATTGCTGGATTCAAAATCTAATTTCTTTTCGAGATCACATGTTTCATCTGAATCACTTTCATCTCGACTTAATTTCTCAGGCAAGAATACCGAAAAAATATTACCAGAAATTTTCTCTCTAAACTTTTCAAAATCCTCATCAAACATCTTGTCCACGCTGTCCTTCCTTTTCCTTGGACTTTTGCTTTTGTCCTTTTTAGAATTTCCTAAAGATGTTGATGAAACAATTTGTTCTTGATCTGAAGTCGTAGCTGAAGTTGAAGAACTTTTAAGTGGTGAAGTTTTTGATGCTAGCTTAATTATTGTTGATTCAAGTTGTCTTGTAGGGGGAAGTTTTTGTCTCGCATCTCGTTGAATTTGCTGTTTAAGATAATTTGATAAAAGTTTTGTCCTTGCAACCGATGATTTATCGATGGCTTCATATTTCTTTTGTTTCCTTTGTGAAATGGTTTGTTTTTTTAGAGAAGGTACACCACCATCATAAACCTAAGAAAAAATACGATATTAAAATTTAAGTAAAATACCTAATCCAAATAATTATAACTTACGAAAATTGGTTTAATCCCATAACTTAAAATTTTACAAACTCGATAGAAAACACCTAGTAAATGTGCATTTGGTAAGGGATTTCCATCTTTGTCTCGGAAACCTATCATGTTGAAGTTGAAATTGAAATACATATACCTATTGCATTCGATTTATTTAAGATAAAAAATTTTCATTACCTTTTACAACTTGATGTAGCCAAATTGAAACATCTGCAAAAAATTGGAAATATTATTGAACTATTTATTCAGCATCACAATCACAATCTCAGTTCTTTGATCTTTATCATATGGATATGGATTAATTTAAGTACCTATTTTTTAGTTCTTTAATTTATATCCAACCTAATCTACCTTATGATTTTCTACCAGTTCTATTAAATAAAGTTACATTATACCTTAATTTTTAAAGTAAGAAAAATAAATCACTTGTGATATTGATATATTGATTAAATTAAATGAATTTATTTGAGTAAAATAAATGTAGTTTAGGTTTAGATAGACAATTTGTGCCTATACAAATTAATAGAAAAAAACAGACAGGTATAAGAAATAATTAAATAGACAACTATCGACTTCAGTATAATATAATAAAGAAAAATCTGTTTTCTATATTATTACAAGCTAGATTATATGAGTCTATTAGAAAAAGAACACACTAGTACTTGAGCTTGAGACTCAACTAAAAAGTACTTTTCAAGAAAAATATTATAACATTATTTACATTTACTAACTTGGTAAACTACAACTACAGACTACAAACTAGGTAGTATAATAAATATTTGCAAAAACAAAGAATGAAATATTTAATTATTAGATTTTATACTTAATTAAAAAATTGAACTTATTCAGCGAATCGAAGAAAATTGACCAAAGGATGTTGTTGAGTATTGGCCAGCAAATGCAGTAACTGGTAAATTTTCTACAGGTGAATGAATTCTTATTTGTCTTAAATGTGTATCTCGACCATTTTGATGATTACTTAAAACAGCCAATTGTAGCTAATCGAAAAAAAATCAATTAGATTCAGATTTCGAAGTCACCTCATTTTATTTATTTAAAAAATTAAATAGCTTACCATAAATGTTCGAATTGGTCGATCTCTCATGTCTTTTAAATAAATTTGAACCCATCCACTTGGTTCTGAAAAATCAATAACCTCAACTTCTTGTAAATCGTTGAAATGAGTACCGCAACGAATTGATATTTTACTTGGGGTATAACTTTCTGTAAAAAATTAAAAATACTTAGTAAATTCCTTATATTATATTATGTACCTACTTTGAATTTTAAAGAGTAAATTTATTTTCAAGTTTTGCTTTACCATCTAATTTAAAGTCAGTGTAAACACATATATCACTAATAAAGGATAAAGAATAAAAATAAGATTAACAAAAAAAATTCTGCATGATTTTTAACACAAAATTTTAAAATTTACCGAATTGTAGTTTTTCTTCTAAATTGAACATTAACAAGATGAGGAAGTTGACCATCTGATTGCCAATAAGTATCAAGTGATGGGTCTCGAAGTTGGTCTACGCCAAAGCCTAATAAAAAACAGGATTATTTAAGATTTATTCTAGAAATAAAATTAAAATAATTGAAGTAATTCAAAATTCAAATAATAATTAGGTAGGTAGTGTAATATATAACTTACCAGGTTTACAACTTGATAGACTCCAAATTGCTTGACATCCCACTTCACGAATCAAACCAGTTCGTTCTTCTTTCAGTGGATCAACATCTTCACCAGTTTTAAATCTGGGTGCAGCATTAGGGTTGGTTTTGCTTGTTGAGGTGGTAGCAACTGGAGGAGTTTCAGCAATCCGAGTAGGTGCAGCAGTTGTTGCTACTGGAGGAGGAGGGGGTGGTGGAGCTGGAGCTTGAGCTGTTGTTGCAGGGATATTGTTAACTCCAACAGTAGCAGACATTTTAATATTAATTAACAACTTGTAGAAAAGTAGAAATATTTATAAAAATAGAACAATTGTTTATACACTTACACTAACTGATACTGAATTAACAATTAACACAAACACTAATAAATCTTGAGTTTTAAAAAGGTTTCTATTTCTACTCTATCATAGATTAAGAACTCTTCTACATTGTAGTTAAATCATTCTTTTTCACTTTAATTGAGACAGTATCAGTCTTTTTAATCATAGCTAGTCCAAGTACTCGAGGATCATCACTTAAGTTCTCACATGAATATTCAGCTGCAAAATATAGTAAAAATGGAAAAGATTAACAATTTTTCTATGTATTTTAATTTATTCAATTAACTCGGTTAGCTCTTATAAAATCAAATTTTGGCTTTAATTTTACATGTATTATATATAAATGCTAAAATTAAAATTAAGGCAAACATTCGATTTTTCAGAGCTGAATATTACTGAATCGAGAATTATTTACCTGCAGAACCAATAATAATGTTTCCATCTTGATCAACACAAAGGAATTGTCCAACAAGAGTTCGACCATCAGTTAGTTTAATTGTGAGCATTTTATGTAAAAGAGAACGAAGTAGATCCACACCTTTCAAATCACTATCCATTCTGTCTGAATTATTTAATTAAATCTCCATTTTATTCATATAAACCCCATTCCATATTCCAACCTAAAAAATCACAAAAAAATTGTCAATTTATACACGAAACACAATACTATTCAATTGCAATTAATTAAAAATAACTTACATGACCAAACCAGGACTCGGGACGAAGGATTCTTCTTTTTATTTATTTTAACTTAAATAAATGACACTGACTTTTGATGCTTATATTCCAATTTCTACACAAAATATTTGATTGGTGTTACTTTTTTGATTATTGATGAATACTTAAATGAATGAATCTTTAGCACAACAATACTCAACTACCCATATGTATAATTATAATACATAATTTACTAATTATACCTAAATTAAACCCAATAAATCTAATTTCTAATGATTATAATTATGAGTCCTATCCTACTATCCTATTACTATTTACTATGTGTTCTGTAATCTAAATCTAAATGCTAATGAAATGTGATATCCAAATCTAAAAAATTTAGCACTTAAAACCTAATTTTGACCTCAACTTTACACGTATCATATATCAAGAGTAGACGCTTTAAATGCATCCATCTACTTGTAAAATTGAGGTTAAAATCACGTTTTTCAGAGCTGAATTATATGTTATTTAGTTTAGAGTATCAAGTACAAGTATAAGTATAAAGAAATCATAATCATAATTTACAAAATGTCAAACTTACCGATAGCTAGAACTTTGCCTTTTAGTGAATGAATGTCAACGGGTCGTCCACAACCGTCCAAAATGTCCCAGAGACCCTGGACACCCATAAAGTGACCAAAAAATGTCAATTAACTATTTAATTAATGCCTATAATTAAATTATAAATTAAATAAAATTGGTAAAAAATAAATTCGGCTTTTTTTTATTTTTTAAAAAAACGATTTCGATTCGATTTTTAGGTAATTAGGTACATTTCAAAAAGTGCAACAAAAATACAAATCTAAAATTCTTAAAATTTGGGGCGACTTGACCAAAATAACTTTTAAGGTCAGAATCTGCTGAGGGCTGAGGCTGAGAACCAGTCTTGAAATTCAGCTCAGAAAAACCAAATAATGCTCAGGATCAGTCAGTCAAATAATTGGATACACTTGGGTTTTTCAGAACTGAAATAAACCTTGTATTCCTATGTTATGTCTATGACAATTTTGTCAACTTACAGACATTGAATTTTGGTCTTGGTCTTGGTATGAGAAATGAGAAACCTAATAATATAATAAATTGATTGAAGTAAATTGACATAAACTTGACCCCTGAAAAAACTGGAATTTTGACAATAATTTATACTGATAATGACAAATCACAATCATAGTATTGAAAGTATGCCAATTTTTTTTTGGAATTTTTGACAATTTGAAGAATTTTCTAATTTTTGAAATTTTTAGACTCGACTACAGGGGTTCACAATGGAACGACAGCATGGAGTGAGTATGAGGCACTTAAGGGCAGAGGTCAGATTTTCTAAACTATCGAATTATTAAATATTTTGGATATTTGAGATATTTTGGATATTTAGGGTCTTGGTCAACAGTCATTATGGTCTTTATACTCTACATAATTGTGTTTCTGATCCTTGGAATACCTAATTTTTGGATTAAAAGATATCATGCACCACCAAAGGACAAAAATAAACGCCATGGTCATCAAAATGGTGGTAATAATAATACTAGTGACAATATCAATAATGAATCGCCATCACCAACACCATCACCAGATTTTGAAAATGTATAAACTACCTACAATCTTTAGTCTTTAGATATGACAATTCCAATCCAACATTACACATTTCAAATTTCTATCTGATTCTGATTATATAATAACTTGTACACAGAATGTAAATAAATACTTCATTGTAAGCACTTAATTATAATAGACTAGTTAATTACAAAGTACATAAATTTATATTTTAGTTTATTTATTAGTATTAGTATTAGTATGGTATTAGTCAAGAAAAAACCATGAATTTTATACTTGAACATCAAAATCGAAGCGATTTTCTAAAATAAATAGTTCGGGGTATCTACCTAAACCTAAATATCAGTCGACTAAAATTCCTTTTCTACTGGGAGTATAATGTTAGCTCGCTTATTGTGAAAGGTAATATTTAGAGGTGAATTAGAGATAGTTCAGAGTTCAGATAATTTTTTGAAATTTGGTCATCCTGTTTGGAATTTTGAATAGAACTTGATATTTAGAAATTTTGAATATCTTTCTTATCCAGTGATATATAGCCATGATATTCTCAAACTTTGGAAAACTGGGTTCTTCCGAAAACAAGGGTGTTCGAATTCGAATGACAAAAACCTATCCAAATTATCTCTATTAAGTACCCCTGTAATGAGCTATGCTATAGTGCCCTTAATTTCTGTCATTTTTTTACAAAATGGATAATGTAATATACCTAGGCCTTATTTATAAATAAGTATAAGGTAGTCCACCAAAGGGTTGAAACTTAGGTTTTTCATCAGGAGTGTTTGGTTTTGATTTTGAAATCTATCAAAATTTGAAATCAAGAACAAGAAAGTACAATGAGCTTTTTTTGGTTTATGGGTCCAGAGAGTATAAAGGTTTTTTATATCTCATACGATAATAAAACTAAAAAATAGACGTTTAGTTTAGGAGTGTGTTTGTTTTCCCAAGAATTGAGATATTTGAGGTCAAAGGCCGTTTAATTAGTTTTGAAATATAATTATTAAAATATAAATTTTCAAGAGGTATACCAAATCTTTTTATAAAATTTTTCAAGATTTTGTTCATTAAAATATAAATTGGATTGGATTCATTCAAAATATGAAAAAAAAACTAAATAAAAAAAATTGTTTCGTAAAAAGAAATACCTAAATATTTTTAGAAATACCCAAGCAATGTAGGCAATGAAATACCCTACTAATGTCAAATGTAATTTTATAAAATTCAATTTAACAGTAATTAAGATTAAGAACACTATTACCAATTACCACATATAATTAATTTAACATTTACTATGTTTTAAAATGATTTTAGATATTAAAATACAAAAAAAATCTATCAAAAACCCACTAATTTTGGACAGGTTAGAACTTTCAAGATGGCTAAACCCATTATTATTTTAATAAAACCAACTTTATTGTCATTAAAAGACACGATTGCCTTATTGTGCGAGCGAAGCGAGCACCTACTATTCAACTTTGCTTGCACTTTGTCCGTCTGTCTGTATGTATGTATGTCTGTTTGTCCAGAGGATAACTCGAGAACTACTGGACCAATCTTAACCAAATTTGGCATGAAGGACCCCCGTAGGACAAAAATCCCAGGTGGCCCCACCTCTTGCGGTGCTGCGGACCCTTTAAGGGTCCACCAGAACAGCAAATTTTTTTATTTGATATAAAGGTTCCCCATGGCTTGAAATGCAAAGATATATGGTACCCGGGTCCGTGCGGCCCCCAGGAACCGCACGGTGGCCCCTGGAACCGCAAAATTTTTTATTTGATAAAAATAACAT
>JAQIXA010002046.1:0-20069 GCA_034699045.1 Nanhermannia cf. coronata Gr-Ori-00579 | reverse complement strand
AATACAGCAATTTTCCTGACTGGTGATTATTCAATAGGTTTAATAAAACAAAAAAACTTTTTATTTATATTTGATTCCCATTCAAGAGATCATCAAGGTATAATCAAAGAAAATGGTTTTTCAAGTTTAATTAAATTTAGTATAGATGAAAATTTAGGTGCAAATTTTACAAATTTAATCAACCATAATATTCCAATTTCGAGTAGATTTTTAAATCTTTCCTATAAAGAAAATTTAAGTCGATTGCAATTTTCTATTATACCAGTAGAAGTAAAAAAATCTTCTGGAAGTTTAATTAGTTTACTATTAGGTGGTGTAAAATCAAACCAAAGTATGCTTAAAGTAAGTAAAGCCAAGAAAAATTTAGCTCGTAATATATTTGGTACAAATTTTAGTGAGAAAAGGTGTGATATAGGAACAATTGTTGACACTACTTGCGATAAATCAGTTTTTTTACACCGTATAGAAATTAAAAATTTTGACTTAATTAAAAAGCGTGTTGAAGTTGATTATGGAAATCATATTATCAATATTATTTGCAAAAAACATAAAGATTTTATGGGTAGAAATTATTTTTTAAATGAGCAAAATAAAAAAAAGTGTATATCTTGTGAAAATACATTTTCTAAAAGTAGTTTAAGACAAATTAGCTTAAAAGAAGAAGAAGATTTTTCTAAAATAAATCGTAAATTTATATATGGGAAACAAATTTGTTTAAATTGTAGGGTAAATTTAAATAAAAGTATAGATGAATCTGATGAAACAAAAGAATTGAACAGTAGTAGTTCATCAACTTGCTCCTCTATATTTAGCTTCCATAATTCACCTGATATATCTAATAAGAGCTCATCATCAGGTTCATATAAACCCCCCAAAAAACATTCTAAAATAATTATGAATAATTGCCAATTTTGTATCAAATTAGTTAATGACCTAATTCAAAAATTTTTAAATACCAAAAGTAAAATAGATAAATATAAAATTTTAACTTGTGTACCTAGTAGCTTTATTGAAGCAAATTTAATTTTATCCTTTCCAGATTGTACTCGGCATATGGCTAGGCAAGCTATTATTTTGCGTGAAGAATCTGGAGCCTTCAGCTACCCAGTTTTTCAATTTCGTAAAAGAATTGATGATGAATTAATTAAAAAAGTTATAGATTATTATATTAATAGCGAAAATAGTAAAATTATTCCTGGATATAGGCCTGTATATGTAACAGATTTTTTTACTAAAATTAAAGAAAAACAACCTAAACATTTTTTATTTACAACATTATTTGAGTTATATAATAGCTTTAAAGAAAAATATCCTAATAGTAAAATTGGTATCACGTCCTTTTCTCTGTTAAGACCAAAAAATGTCGTGTATCAAACATCATCAGGACATCATAGAACCTGCTTATGTATTCTGCACGAGAATTTTTCTCTAATTTTGGAATCTCTCTCTATTAAAAGCAAAATTACCGATGTATTAAAAGGAATTGTTTGTTCAATAACTAATCCTGACTGCATGTTGGGTTATTGCCCAAATTGTCCAATTCAACTAAATATTGAACAGCTTATTGTAGGTCTTGATGATTTAAATGAAAAAATACTTTTAAAAATGTGGACAAGTACTGATAGAACAAATCTTATTTCCACAGAGATAGAGGGATATAATTTATTTTCTGAACTTGAAGATTATATACCTAAAATTCTTAAACATTATTTTATAGTTCAAGAGCAGAACAAATATATAAGTAATTTAAAAGAAAATTTGATAACTGATCTTAATACTTGTACAATAAATTTAGATTTCAGTGAAAATTATAGATACATAACTCAAAATGAAGTACAATCTGCACATTGGACATCTAATTCCGCTACTATTTTTGGTTTTTATGTAAGGTTTTTTGATTCTTTTATCAATGATTATGTTCATAAATGTTATTTAATTATATCAGATCACAGGACACACGACACGGAGAGTATTTTTGCTTTTACTTCGGAGTTTATTTCTAAATTAAAAAAAGATTTTGGTCATATTAAGCATATTGAATATATAAGTGATGGTTCGGCTGCCCAATTTAAGAATTATAAAGCATTTACTAATTTGTTATTTCATTTTGATGACCACAAAATTACAGCTAGGCATACGTTCCATGCTACTGCCCATGGAAAAACTGAATTAGATGGTATGTTTGGAGTTATAAAAACTGCTGCAAAAACAGCAAGTTTGATGGGAACACTTATTAGAAATGATGACGAATTAGTAAAATTTTTAAAATCTAAATTTTTACATAATAAAAATTTAGATTTTATACATGTAAAATCCGCTAAAATTATGTCTATTTCTAATGAAAAAAATCTACAACATAGATTTTCCCTGGGGGCAACGATCCCTCACACTCAAAATTACCACTCATTTACCCCTGATGGAGATGAGAATATTATTATAAAAAGGTATTCTTTATCAGAAAAATCATACTCATATAGACTTTTAAGACTCTATCCTACACCTGAACCCTCACCAACCACTCCTCCAAAATTATCCTATAATCCAGGTGAATACGTAATTGTGAAAATTCATATAATGTATCAACTAGGTCTGGTACTTGAAAAAATTAATCTAGAATATAAAATTAAATTTTTTCAATTTAATTTAGGAGTCACTAATTCATACTTTTGGCCTAGGCTAGATAAAATTGATAATGTTTTAGACGATAACATAGTATTTAAAGTTGACCAGCCAATTCAAGGAAAATCATTGAGATACTTTTCTTTGTCTAAAACGGATAGTAATAAGCTTGAAAAACTGATTAAAAAAAAACCTAGTTAAGTACTTGTATTCTCAATAATAATATTTATGTATAAAACATTTAATTATAATATTTACTATTGTATTCTATACTTTACTAGTTCTTACTATATTATACCTACTATCTATTATTCCATAATAAGTATAATAACTATAACTATTACTAATAACTATAAGTATAAGTACTAAAAATAAGTAGGTACCTAAAAAAACATAATTAATAAATTGTAAAATTTTATTTGTGACATATTTTACCTCTTTAATTTTTTTGATTAAACTTGTCATACATTGAGAAATGGCATAAAGTGCATATTTAAACATATTGACCTTCAATGACCTCTAACTCGAAAACCCGTGAAGCGATTTAGCTCAAATTTTTACCAATCATCTTGAATTTTTATTTAGAGTAAAATGATAGGTTACTCGATATATTTTGGTTAAAAATGAAAAATTAAAATTTTGGCGCCAAACCAAAATGGGGGGTGGACCATGGGTGGTTGACAATAAATGTGAATTAAGTCAAAATAAAAATTATACTATCAATATATATTAGGATTTGATAGGCTTTTATGCATAAAAGTTTCCAAATGTGATATGAACTGATATGGGACATTATGTCCAGGCCCCTAGCGGCCAAACGGTTGAACTAAACGGGTCAAACATATAGACATTTTCGACTCCATTTTTAATTTGGCCTAGGGTCCCCATTTAGGTCTGCCGCTTAAAAGTTGACCGTTTTCAAGTTAATACCATTTGAAAGTGGGTGATTTAAAAAAAAATTTTTAGGACATATGAGTAGTCATAAATAAGTTTATATTATAAAACTTAAATAATTTAAAAAATTAGGGAAAATGTAGAAACCATTTGAAGTGACTCTAATATAATATTATATTATTAATTATGCTAAGGCAGTCCAATATACGAGAAGTATAGCTTTTTTATACAGTTACATATTTATTATTATTATTATATTAGTATTTAGTATAAATTATCTCTATCTAAACTACCTATATATTTAAAAGTATTTATATAAATAATAAATAATTCTTTTAAAAATTACCCATAATACAATTGACATTTTTCTCGAGTACAATTTCGATCGGTTTATTCGGGAAACCAAAAACAAATTGAATTGAAAAAAACCGATGAATTATACTCATTTTAATATATATAATAATAATAATAATATACTATAATTAGTTAAAGTAGGTTGATTTTATAAATATAAAACGATAATAATAATCAGTTATCAGTGTGCTAATTTGTGTCAAACATATAATAATAGTATTTTCACTTTCATGTAGATAAAAATAATTAGGTAGGTAGGTAATAATAAAATTACGTATAATAATAATAAAAGGTATGTTCATATTCGTTTGGTTTAGAATAATTATGTAACAATAATAATAACCTTCTATTGCCTATATTACAGACATTGTTATTATTTATTATTACTATTACATATTACATAAAGTAACGCGTAAATATTATTTATATTAATTAATTAATGTAGTAGTTCAAGTTGTAGCATATTTAATTTATGGATTATGGACTAAAGAATTATACATTTTCCATTTTAATAAATAGATAGAGTATAATACTAATAATTAATTAATTAATTAATTCTATTAACTTTGACCAACTACCAACTTGGGTTTGTTAAAACTATCATTTTCTTTTCTACAAGGTATTTTACGAAAAAATGCATAATTAATTTTATGTGCTTAAATAAATATCACACCCTACAGCACATCGCTTTTCGACAACTCTTTTCTACTACTTTTTTAAAAACTTATTTATCGGTATGGTATTTCACACTTGCTACACATTTTATAATTATAGAATATCGTTTATTTATTTATCGCATACTTTTTTATACTATTATGTGGTAGGTAGTGTAAATGTTTATTATGTAATACCTATTCAAATAAGAAAATGCAAATAAGTAAGTAGTAATATGTATAAGTGTTGGATTTAAACTTGATTAGTCTTCCTTATCATTTATATATGGCAAATTATAATATGCTAACTTTAGTTGCAGTTGTACCTAATAAAATAAATAAATAAAAGGGTTTTAAATGCAAAGAGTTAAATAGTATTAAAGGTTATCTATTGTGTTATTGTTACAAGTTTATAAAAAGCATTAATGGAGTACATTATGTCTATTATAGGTGCATATTATTGAATTTCTTTCAAATTTTTCCCCAGGTAAAAAAGCCTAAAATAATCCTAAATAAAATATCTCAAACTAGTTTACTATTATATTAATAACTGTTTAAATTATCTTGTAGTGCTGTAGTAGTCTTATGGTAGTATTATAAGGTACTTCTAAAATGGGTATAAAATGTGAAATACATTATGAAAGGGAGGAAAAAGCGATTTTGATTTACATTATTATACCTCTAATATATTTTAAATAAAATTTAACAAGAAAAAAAGGTGGAATTTATGATTTATATTTTCTGACCTGAACTCTTTGACGACTTATATCCTATCCTAATATAATAATCCTATTTTAGTAAATACATAATTCTAATACCATAATACACCTATTATGGTAAAAGTAGCATGTATTCAAAAATGTATAATTATTTAGCTAGCGTATTATATAAATAATTTAGTTATCTATTGACAAATTAGTTTAGCTATGTATTGAGACTTTTCATAGACTATTTGGACCTACAGATGTAGAACTATTACTATGAACTAAACTCAACATGCTTCCTGACTTGGCGTCATCTGAAACACGTAAATATTATTTTAATAATATATATCAAAACAACTTCAATTACAAAAAATACCTGTTTCATGAAAAGCTTCCCTTAATGGTTCAGTAAGAGCCAAAGCACTAAAATTGGGAAAAGAAAAATTAAAATTATTCAATTAAAAATGTATAGGGTAGAGTACAATTAAAATTAAAGTATCGGACAAGGACAATGATATTACTCATATACAACTGAATGAACCTACTAAAATACCAATTGAGAAAATACCAAAATATTGAGCAGGTTAAAAATTATCATGAAATGGAAACATTTTAAATATTTTAATAAAATGTTTATAGGTATTTCCCTAGAAGTGTCTTCTAACCTGAAACCTCGACGAGCTGATTCCTCGTCAAATTGTTCCAATTCTCGCATTTGCCTCTCCTGAAGTAGTCGTATCCTTTCCGATCTTTCACTCGCAAATTGCTGCAATTCTTCTCGCATCTATATATAAAAAAGGCTAAAATAAGTACTACTTTACTTTAAAAATAAAAATAACCTTTTGTTCCAGTAAGGATCTGCGTACAGAAACCCGATCAGAGAGCTCCCTTCTTTCCCTATCACGTTGAGCTTCAGCTTGCATTCGATTTTCTAGTATTAGATAAGAGTAAATAAGTGTATATAATAATAAATTGATTTCTGTAAAAGTTATTCTTACTAGATTGATATGCTATTAGCATTTCTAATTCACGCTCTAATCTCTCTTTTAGTTGCTGTGCTTCAACTTCTTGAGTCTCATCCAAACGAATCTAAATTCGATAAAATTTAGTAGAAAACAAGTAATTTTTATTAAAACATTGGCATTTTATTGACTAGAAAACTAACCGATTGTTTTTGAAGCATATCAGCAATACTCTGCTCATATTGTTCACCGAGTAAAGCTAATTTCCTCCTTTGTTCCTCTTTTAACTTTTTAATAACCACTTTTTGTTCTTCTTTGGGAGTTGATTGAAGAATCTGAGCTTTGAGAGCCTTGTACTGAACAGTTTGGATTTTACAAGTGTCACGAAATTGCTTTCTTATTTGTATCTCTTTTTGTTTTAAACTCTTTGGCTGCTGTTTTAATTCAAGAGCGTGCTTCTTCTTTAACTCAGCCTCAGCTCTTCTCATATATTCGTGTTGATTATGAAGTTCAGTCTAAAAGACAAATGAATAGTTAGAAACCATTTATAATTCGTAAATTCAATTTCAATTATAAAAAATCAAAAAAGCACCTGATGAAGCTTTTTCACTTGTTCCTCTCGCAAAATGTGAACAGCTCGTTGTTGGCTAAAAAAATTAAATTTTTTATAAAAATTAAAAATATTAAACACTATGTAAATATAATGCTAGAATATAATGTTTTAGAAACTTGCCTATATTCCAAGTCTTGAGTTAATTCATGTTGTTTTAACAGTACGCTATGTGCCTGTTCTAATTGCTGTTGTCTTTTGTTTAGCTCCTAAAAATTAAATTTGATATTTGAAATTGAATCTGAAATCTGTATATATTAAATATTAGATATATAAATAAAATATGTACTTCTCTAAGTAATTCCTGTTCTAATTGATGGTACGCTAGTAGTTTTCGTCTTCTAAATTTACGAACTTCTAGGTCCAAATAATCTTTTTGGCTACGCAACATTCGTTGCTCTTCTTGCTGCTCTTGATACTTCAAATTATCTTTTTGAGACCTTGAAGTAAATAAATAAATGAATAAAGATATGATTGAATGTCATCTTATATTTAGTCTGAATACTTACTGTAATGTTGCTTCTCTTTGGCGCTTCGGTGTTGACTCATCTTGACTAAGCTCTCGTTTCCAGCGTTCTTTATTTTGTTTATATTCCTTACGTCTATGTAAATCGAATTGTTTTCTTTCATTCTCTTGCCTAGCTAAAATCTCTTTTGTTAACCGCTTTTCTGCTGAAGAATTTTGTTTAAGCTGTTGAAACAAATGAGAATAAAATGAATAAAATCTAATAAGCATAAATCGTAGATACTTTGCAAATTCATATATAAATTATTATGTACTTTTCTATCCAACTCTTGTTGGTGTCTCCCTTGAAGTTTTTCAAGTTCTTTTGAAAATTGTTGTAATAAATTTTCATATTCACTATCGAGCATTTTGCGATGTACTTCCATTTCAATTCTACACTTCTCTTCAAGCTATAATTTTTAGAAATGATAATGAGAATGTAGTACATTAAAATAAAAAAGTTTCAATTTCAAATAAATAAGGCCCAAAATTATTAATGTCAACTACCTTCAGCAATGCACCCTGATGTTCACGACGCATTCTCTTGTATCCACTCATCTGTTCATACATATCCTCTTGCATATGTTCTTTTTGTTGTTTTGTTACAATTGACGTAGTTCTTATAGTGGCAAAATTATTGGGTCGTTCAACAGAAGACTAAAGTTTTAAAAATATTCAAGAATATTATCGATTCTAACAAGTAGTTTAAATATAATGTATAATATAAGGTATATGTATTTATGAGTAAAATTACGTGAGGTTTTCGTAATGGAATGGGTGGGAAGTAATTTCCAGGTAAATCTTCATGTTGTAAAGAGTCCTGAAGAATAGGCGGAAGGGAATTGGTCGAGGACGATTGTGATGAGGCAGCAGATACAATACCCACTGAATGCACACTTTGTTGTGATGATATACTGTTACTTTTGGAACTATCACCACCAATTCCTTCTTCTGAAGCTAATAGAAATATATTGTATTAATAATTAACAGTAAACAATAATTTAAAATATTTTAAAATGAATAATATAGGCTTGGTTTAGATTTAACCTTGGGACTTGGGCTTCTTAAAAACTCCATCTCGATAAGGTAATTAAGATTGAAAATGATCTATTATTATAATACTTTACATGATACCAACCTTATAATAAATGGGGAAAAAATATTGTGAATTTTGCCAATATAGGTAGTTTTCAACATTGGGTCACAGCTACTGCAGTCGAGCTAACAGCATAGGTATATCATAAAAATGGGAATTTTGGAAACTTCAAAGTATTTATTATTTAGGTTAGATAAAAATTAAGAAACAAGTCGGTTGATTTTAATAAATTCAAGTAGATAAATTATAACGAGGTAATACTAATTGCATAATGAGTAATGAGATATGTAAAGGTTTTTATCATTTTCTTTCATCATTTTCTGAATGCGATTATGATGATTTAGCATCGCATTATACATATTATAAAACACAACATTTTGATAAAGTAAAATAATGGAGGATAATTTAAATTGGACTCTAGTAGTTAGTAGTTAATATTTACATCGAGAAATAATACAACAATTAGGAATATTATCACATTTTATGTCTTTAGTTTTCATTTCAGTTTCATTTGTACGTGCACTTTGTACTTTAATTACGTTTGAATTTGAATCTGTAATTGTAAATTCAATACCTAGTTCTGAGTCACCGAGTTGACTATCAGTTTCACATGTATCCGCCATAAGAATCTTCTTCATCTTCCGGTAATTTAAATTGTCCAAGTCTCGAACGGCAGCTTTAGTTCTACTAATAAGATCAATTATTGTTTGCGGTGATCTAGGCCTTGTGATGAATGGATGAAGAAGTAGCTTAGTGGAATTTGGTCGGTCTAAGGGGTTCTTTTTGAGGCATGATTCGACAAAACGGCGAAAAGTGTCTGACCAATTCGAAAGTGGTGCTAAACTAGGACTCTCATTTTGCGCGATATGATACAAGGCACTCATCGCATTCATATTAAAATAAGGAGGTTTTCTTTCGGCTAAATAATTAAAAATATGTAAAATTATAGATTATAAAATTATAATTGCTTGCTAATCGTTAATCCTCCTATTTACCGAGCTCGATGCAGGTTATTCCCAAGGACCAAACATCAACTTTTCCTATTTAATAACAAAAATATTTAATTTTAGCATTTGAACACTAAAAATTAAAAAACTTTTACCATCATATTGTCCTTCATCCATAGCTAAAATAACTTCAGGAGCCATCCTAAAAAAAGAACATTGCTTACAATTTAAAACATATACTTAATTTAAAAGTTAAATTAAACTATAAACGTACACCTCGCTTAGCAAATTTAGTATGTATTAGCAACCTTTATTCACTACAAACTTACCAATAAGGTGTTCCGACAAAACTATTAGCAGGACACTGAATGCCTTTAAATAAAAAGAAGTAGACATAGTCGTAAATAAAAGATGAATTAGAAAAAAAAATAATCTTAAGCGAATTTTTAAATTTTTATTAAGTAAATACTTGCTGATCCAAAATCTGCAAGCTTAACTGTCCCATTCTCTGTTAGTAATATATTCCCTGCTTTCACGTCTCGATGGATTCTTCCAATGTTATGTAGATGAAGTAGACCTCTCAAAATTCCTTCACAAATTGCTGCGATTTCGTCTTCCTTCAATGGTCTTTTGTGAACCTCGATAATATCAGATGCAGATCCAAGGCAATATTCCATTACAAGCTAAAAATATTTTACTTTATATTATTTAGGCACATGAATGTAAAATTAAATATTAATTATATTACGCAAACAAAATTAATTTTATGTTATTTTATTAAAATATATTATACCCATGCTGTTGCGTCTTTGAGGTAGCATCCTTTATATTCAATTGTATGAGGATGCTTTAACTGTCTTAAAAATCGAATTTCTTTGAGAATGTCTTGCCATTTGTCCATTGATTGTTTTCCCAAATATGACATCTTTTTAATCGCAACAATTTCCTTAGTCTCTTTATTTCTGGCAAAATAAACTGCTCCGAAACTTCCATGGCCAATTTCTCTCAAATCTTCAAATATCTTTTCTGGATCTTCTCTATCAAATAAATCGGCCACTTCAGGATCTTTCAGACTGCCCGCCCTATAAATTAAAAAGAGTTGCTTAATTAAAAATAAATGTAAAAAATTATAATTAAATTACTATTAATTACTTAGTATATAATAATAATAATCATACTACTCACTACTTTATTATAAAAAATATTTTCTTCGACCTACATTATTTTTTATGGCTAAATCTGCTTAATACAACAATTTAATACTTTCTCCATCTCGTCTATTAATTTGAAATAAGAAAACAAGATTATATTTTTTAAATTGATAATTTATTTTAAATTTATTAGAAATTTACAGTAGAAAAATAAATAGCTCTAAAGCTAAAGAAATAAGCACTAATCGTAAGCTGATTCTAGAATTTCATATTTATTACCTGCATAATGCCAAAATTAAATACCTACTACAACATGCAAAGGATGAAAAATTTGGATTTGCATGCATGTTGGGCAGTATAAGTATACATATGAACAAAATTAGCTTAAAAGATAATATCTTTAAATTAAACAATGTATGTATAATATAAAGGTAACATGTGATGGTATATAGTATAAATATAGTAAATTAAGTTATTGTGTGAGACACAAATGAAAAGTTCAGTTCCGACCGATATCCCATTTTTTTAAAGATCTATTTTGATATTTTTACAAATACTGAATACAAAAGATAATTAAGTATTTTATGTAGGCAGGTACATATTACATATATCTATGAGTGAAGTGTCAGATTCTCAAGTGAATTTTTTTTCCTTTACTATCTGAAGTAGCTATCTGTTGTAGATAATGAAATGACCTACAATTAATAAGAAATCATGAGATTTAAAATTCTAATCTTAATCTTATCTCATTAATCTAATTCTAATAACTGATAATGTAGCTTTAGTTGTATATTATGCTGTAAATATCAAGTTCTCAGGTCAGAAAAATATATGATTCTTATTAGAATTTTTGAAAAAAGTGAAAACTTGAACCCAAGTTTTACTTAAGAAAGTTAGACTAACTGTTTATCGTAATCGTGAGTGTATCTATAATGTATATCCGTTTGCTATTCTATACTAATTGTAATGCTAAACAAAGTTGAGTCAGAGACAGAGACAGAGAGGACAAGATAAATGTTAGCCGTTCAGAATCAGCGATTAAAAACGATAAGTGATGCGATAAGGTTTGAAATTCAAATTAGTTTAGGTTTGATTCAAAATAAATGTCATACTTAATCCTAATAAACTATTAACTACATGTTTAGAGAGATTTTGGTTAACTAAAAAAATAGGATTAAGAGGAAGCTATAACTAGTCTTAATTTATATATAAAAATTGCTAAATGATATGGCAAATATGTATTAAAATGTCTCCTTTTTTAAAATACTGTTCTGAAAACCCAGATTTCACTTTCACGTACAAACTGAGTAAAACTGAGAATCGAATTTTCATTAATGAATTAAAACATGGACTGGTGACACAAGTCACTTGTTTTTATTAGGCCGCACTAATCGAAAATGAGTAAAAAATGGATATAATGCCCGTCATGTCTGTCTGTCTGTCCGTCCGCACGGTCGAACCGCGAATCGAATCTAGACAAAATTTGGCACACCTAGAGAGCTAATAATACATATTAATATATATTACCTATTAATAAAACATTTTGTAATTTCTAATAACTAAATGAATTATAATTATAATCGTTCATAAATAATTCACCAAAATATATACTTTGGATAACTACTACTACTACGTAATACCTAGGTATGTTATGGTATGGTATGATAATGTATGATGTTTGAAAATGATAATAAAATTGATAATGAGAAAGGAATTTTTGAATAATAAATTATCTGAGGCAATTAACCTTGATAATATAAATTAGTAGTGAAAACTGCAAAATATTTCCCATGCTCTTGAATCGAATTTATATTTAAGCCCCTTTTAATTTTTTATTAATCATTTCATCAATCAATCAAAAGGTAAATATAGTAAATAGGTATATCCGCTTGTACTTAATTTGTATAATGTAATAGTAGTAATACTACTAGGTAGTGTATAATATAATATACAGTATATAATGCAGTGATTAAAGAAAATTCCAAAAAAATAATTATAAACTAGGTATTTTCATGTACGGTGTAATAATAACTGTTTTTACTATCATGCAATCAAGCCTATTAAATAATATTATGTAATATGATATACGAAATTAGAATATACCACAGTAAGTAGAAAGTACAACTGAAATGTCATTTAACATAAAGTACCTACTATATAATACCTAATGCCTAATACTAATAATTACAATTACTAATAGAATAACATACCTATTAATTGTATTAATTGTATTGTTTATATTGTAATTGTAGTAAGGTAGTACATATACTTCTATTGATATTAAGGATAGGACTTAATTCGATCTTCGCTGTGTTTGGTATTTCGAATTTCGACTAAAGGGTATGAGAAAAAACTCGCATCCTAAGCCGAATCATATTTTGTTAATGAAGAAAATGCAAGAAAGGTGTTTTTAAAAGATAAAAGGAAACGATTTTCTTGTTAGATTTTTCAAAATTATATACACAAAAAGTTTTTCCCTAAATATATCTCTCAAATTTATCATGACTTGATGGATTTTTGTCATTTTATCATGATAAAACTAGAAGCAAATTTGAACTTGAACTGTATAGGGTTCGCAAAACTATCAAATTTCAAATTACTGGTAATAGTAGGTACATATGTACTACATACTAACTCTAATTACTACATTACTAATTGTAAACTCGTTTAGTGTGGGTGCGTATAAAATGTGTTTCTGTCTTCTGGACAATATCGTCCATCCTCATTGTTTAATGTCTTGGTTTCTTATATTCTATAAAAGGATAAGGGTACAAAACAAAACTTTTCGAATAAATTTAGTCTAATAGATTAGGATTAATAACTTGAGTTGAGTAACATCTAAAAGCATACTAATAAAATAAAACTTATTACCAGTTTTTACAAATTACATTTTAGATAATAGAAAACTACTTTAAATTTATAAGCATTTAGTATCAAATTATTTTTTTTTAAATTATAATCCATCCTATTCTAATTTCTGTTCTACAAAATGCAAAAAGATAAATATGTGGTAATAAATAAAACTTATAATGTATAATGATGATGGGTTATTTATGAAAATAAATAAAACTTACGGGTATCTTGGTACAGCGGGCATATTTAGAGAGGCCAAATCGTCCAGTCAGTGTGTCAGTTGACTGGTATTAAGAGGAAATAGTGAATTGAAAAGAAAAATTGAGAAGCTTATTTGTCCACATTGATATTTGAGTGTGCAATGAATTTCGACTCTTTGACGACACTTTAGTGTAGATGAAATTAAAAGATCGATGAGATGATGATGCAGCAAAGAACAAAACTTTCCCTCGCCTATACAATGAATATTAAAAAAGTAAATAAAGTTAGTGTTATTTAAAAAAACACATTACAATTAGAACATTACATACTGTGCATTACATATTATTATCAATCCCAATCCCAACCCCAAATACTTTAACTTATTTTTGCATATCTATTAGTATTAGATTACTTTTAATTTTACTTGATTGTATTAATTTCAATTAAAATAGATCGAAAAACTTATAAAAACAAGATTGCAACCTATTATTTTTTGTAAAAAAGAAAAGAATAAAATTATGATACGAAATACGAACCAAAAACGGTACTAGTCCTAGTCCATTGAATCAAATCTTAATGTCAAAATAAAATACTTTCACCTAGCTAAGCTTGAACTTGAATACATAATAGAGTTGAATGACCAATTATTTGCTACAAAACAATAAAAATACCTATTCAATAAGTAAAATTGAAATACCTACTTTCCTTCAAAATGTTGATGACTTGCCTTCCTTTGACTTGCCTCGTAAATTGTCCACTTTTTAATAAAATGTTAATCTTCTAGTTAACCCAAGTAGCACAAAAAGAGATCTATGACGACAATTAGTTGGCTGACCGATGAACCGAACAAATCCTTGTACACTATTTACTATTATTAAAATTATCGATTATTAATTATTATAGGCTTTTCGACCATCACCCACCACCTTCACAAATTATTACTGGAATGAAAAACCTGAAAAAGAAAAATTACCTTTTAGCTTTAACAATACTGAATGCAGGTATAATTGAAATAAAACATACTTGATGTTATAAAAAGTGATGAGATGATCGATGAGTGAGATTGATGACCAAGACTCAAGAGCAAGGCCAAGGCAAGGACCCCTGGAGCACTTACACCATTAATTTGACAATTTTTTGAACAAATTTCTCTACTTTTTGAGAAAAAAACCGAGATTTTTGGTACCCTGCCCTGCCTACATATAGGGGGATGGTGGTCTCGGACAATAACCCTAGTTCTAAAACTTAAAACACAAAAACTAATATAAACGAATTAATAATCCACTAATTATATTTTGACTTGACTTGAGACTTGAGTCTGAGTCGAAAAATAATGGAAATGATTTAGATTTAGAACTAGAACTAATAAAAAATTATAATATTGACAATCTTTTTATAAGAAAATTTTCAGACTTGCCAGCCTTATCTAGCGGAGTTCAGTATGTTTTGTCCAACTTGAGACACTTAATTATGATCCGCCGATCATCTTCATCGTCAATTGTGTACGTCCTCATCTATGATTTTATGACCATGATGTTAATACCGTTGAACCATTGCATTGGGTTTAAAAGTAAATGAATAGTTAAATGTTAGTTAAAGTTAAAGTTAAAGAATGTTTGAAGAATCATCATCATCAATAAAATATTTCTTTCTAAGCTAAGTTAGCTTAGGTAGTATAAAGGTGTCTAGAAGAGGTCCCTAAATTCAATAGCAATATATACCTTATACATACCGGTCGTTTTCGATACATACTATATAGAATAGGTAGGTATGTATAATAGTTATTATATAGATTATAGACACCACAGATTCAGATCATAGACTACTAGGCAGACAGCAATTGTACGATACGGATACGACTACTTTACTTACTTTATTTGAGGATTTCTTCTGGGCCTGGGTTGGGTAAGTATTTTTTCATCCCATAATTATTTAATTACTTTGTAATTGGGGTTGGTCACTGGACAGGACAGATAGAAACAATAATCGTCACATTCTGTTAGAAGGAGGGTCCTGGTGCTGAGCTTAAGGGCTGTTATAATATATGGTTCTAATTTCTCTTTTTTATTCTAGAATTGGATTGAATTTTTTATTATTTATTGTGCCCTTTTGATTTTGTTGGACTATTAGTTGTTAAATTAAACTAATTACATACTTCTAATCAACATGTCACGGAATGAATGCCGAGTTTATGTCGGAAACCTACCACCTGACATCCGCACTAAAGATATTGAGGACTTATTCTATCGATTTGGAAAAATAGTTTATGTGGACTTGAAAAATCGACGTGGACCACCCTTTGCATTTGTCGAATTTGAAGATCCTCGGTAAGTTTACCTTCTAATATTATAATAACAATAAATAAAATAGCAACTACAGTTTGAAAGGTACTCTTTCCATAATGTAAAGGGTTCAAATAGTAAATAATGTACAAATAAACAATACTATTATAATTTTTATTCTGCTTGTAGCTATGTCTGTAAAAGGTTAAATCCAATATCTCAAATCCCTCAAGGTCAAGCAAGGGATATTTATATTTACCTATATATAATATTATGTAGATATTCTATTATAGAGAGAAGAGATTGACCTTTTAAAGAAATCGAATACCATAAACAAGTTTATACTGTACCTTATCTCCTATTTTATACTATCACTACCAAAACCAAACGAACCATTATGTATAGCTATATAATATAATATAATATAATATAATATAATATGTATTTATTTATTTATTATATTTATTTGGTAATTACAGAGATGCTGAAGACGCTGTGAGCAAAAGAGATGGATACGACTATGATGGATACAGATTAAGAGTTGAGTTTCCTCGAGGTGGTAATCGTCCAGGGAGAGATGGTGATAGCAGAGGAGGCGGTGGTCGCTCAGGAGGAAGAGGATTTGGAGGAGATGGTCGTCGTGGTGGTGCTCCAGCTCGTAGGTCGCAATATCGTGTCCTCGTCACGGGTACGTATGTTTCGAAAGATCTTGAAAGATCTCTAAAAAGGATAATAAGTCTGCTTCTTTCCATGTTCAAAAATATTAATGTTGACACTCACTACTTGACTTTGAACTCCTCTGTTTGTTTTTGTTCTCATTTATTGTGATCTCACACAAAAAGTACCAACAGTACAACTCTCACACATTCGTTTCACACCATTATCACCCAAATTATTTGTGGAAGAGTGAAACAACGACTTGGATAGGAAACGACAGGATCAGGAAAGGCTACAGAATCTAAATAATAATACAGAATCTAAAATAATATCGTGCCAGGCAGTTTGTTAGGGCAAAAATGCAAAATAAGTACCTACGTACTACAAATATATAGAGTAGAAATACTATTAATTGCTTGATGATTTTTGAACTTAATTATGACGTTTTTTTTACTTACCTAAGTACATTTATTATTACAATTTTTAAGAGGAAAATGATTGATAATATTTTTACTTAAGGTATTTCATTTACCTAGGTGTAATACATAAAAATTTTTTTTGATTTAGTGTGCCCTGATATGAACAAGGTCTCGGCCTAAGCCAGTCATTCTAAAAGTCAGTTAATGAATTACAAATGACAATGACAGTATTTTGAACTATTGTTTCCTAGAATTTTTTTTGGTTTATAAACAGTAAAAGTCTTTTTGAAAAAAAAATTATTATTTTTTTATTTATAAGTTTTATATTGACTATACAATGCCAATATTTATACCAGGAGTATTACATTACATACTACATACATGCCTTATTTAGTAAAAATATTATCACTCTACTTCTCTCTGCCTATACAAAATCAAAATAGTCATAATCATGAGGGAGCGATGAGTGATGAGTCACACGAGATCTTAAATTATTTGAGTATCGACTCTCGATAATATAAATAGATGTTATTTATTATTATAAAAAAATGTTCTGTCGATCTTTTATAACATAACTAGGTACATAGTAATTAGAAAATTTTAAATTTTTCAAATTTAGATTTATAAATCATTAACATTGCACAAAAAAGCTTTAATTGTATTGTATTCAATAATTTAAATATTTCATTGTTTTTATATGCAACAAGATAGTATAGTTAATTAGGAATTAATCTCAATCTCTTATAAATAATACATGGGAAAATTGTGGAAAGCTCCAACGTTTCAATCATAGATTAATATAAGCTTGTATCTATTGTGAGGATTCAAGGAAGTCGTCACGTCACATCTCCATCTTATAAGTGGTCGTGATAGTGCGGTAATTTTTTGGATGATTTGATTTAAAGACTTGTGATTTTAAGAGTGTGTGAGAGATTATAAAAGTAATAAAAAAAATTCAGGATGAAAAGGGATATCCGCAGTCCGCACTGACCAATATTTCAGTTATCTTATAATATATGTTATGATAAATGTATAATATATTATAATATAATTGACATTTCACCTTGTGCTCGCTTGCTTATTAAAAATTAAAGAATAAGGATAAGGATAAGGACACAGAAAAAGGAGGATTTTAAGGATCAGAAGTAGGATTTAAAAAGGAAATTGGATTATAAGCATTATAAGTATGTATGTTTCAGTATGGAACACAAAAGGAAAGTAAATAAAATAATTTTTTGGGATTCATACAAAAATATTATAATTATCATAAAAATTATGAGATACATTATTTGAAGAGAGCAAACACCTGATCAAAAAATCGGATATCTATTCATAAATTAGGACTTCCAGCGAGTGGTAGCTGGCAGGATCTTAAGGACCACATGAGAGAGGCTGGTGACGTTTGCTTTGCTGACACTTATAAAGACGGAACTGGAGTTGTCGAATTTTTACGATATGAGGATATGAAGTATGCTATTAAGAAGCTCGACGATTCGAGATTTCGATCGCATGAGGTAATCGTAATAATTACTAATATATAATATAATTGTTAATATAATATGTATAGTTGTTATTAATTATTGTTATATGTATATTTATAGGTACATTATATTATTTAATATAAAGGTTCATTCCCTTATTTTAAAATATAAAAATAATCTTTTTTGTAGGGTGAAACTGCGTATATTCGGGTTAAGGAAGACTATGGTGGAGGTAGTGCGTCACCGAGGGGTCGGAATTCACCAAAGCGGAGTGTTTCTCGGAGTCGCTCGAAATCAAGGTCAAGGTCGAGATCAAGGTCTCGTTCAAGATCACGCTCAAGATCATATCGATAGATAATGAATAAATAAACTGTCCGTACTAACAACACATCCTATAATATTAATAATTAATAATACATACCACATAAAGTTAATGTAGGTAGATATATAAATAGGAAGAGTTATGTTTAAATATCTGTAGGGTAAAATTTGGTAAGAAAATATAGCTTAAACTAAATTCCATATATTTATACAAGGTACAGGTAGATAGGTATTAGAAAATTTATAACTGTTGACTGGAAATTGACAATTAGTATAAATTAACTCATAAATGTCTTATTAATGACATAAATTCTTATATTGCTTTTTGTTATTGTTTTATACAATGCTTTATAAAATGAAACAAAATCTAATGATAAATCTTTGCCAAGTTGAGACTATTATAAATGAAAGCATTAGGTAAATACCTACATTAAAATTATTAATAATTTTTATAATTGGGTAGATTAGATAAGTTTTACGTATAAACTATAACTAATAATTACCTAATAATTATGTTGATAATTGTATTACTTATAGGCTCCATTATTCTTACCTTTACTAACTAAATATATCAAGCAAGTCATTTTTAACTACTATTTTATTTACCTATGATAAATACATACACATACTTAAGGTATTATATATAATCATAATTATAATTCATTTGCAATTTATAATACATAATCAAAAAAATTTAAAACATATATGTAACTGAAATTGGGATTGAAAATGAACAATATAAAATATAGAAATATGTATGATAAAATAAAATACCTTAAGTATTTTATTAGATTAAGTATGTAATTTGTCAATATTATAGTTTAATTTTTAATCAAGGAAAAGACTATTTTTATCTATTAAAAAGATTGAAATTGAATTTATTTTAAAAAATTATCCATATAATTTATCAATTTATGATTAAGTTAACTAGGTAGGTAGTAAAATTTAAGTTACCTAATAATAATAGATGGAAAGTAGGCTTTAGGCATCACATTTTTCATAATTATTATTTGTTATTTGTTTTACATTATAATGAGGTTGAAAATAAAAATAATTTCTAATTACAAACATAAATATGTCATACATAGTAATAATAAGCCTTTTTCGAGAACCTCTATCTCTACATTGCTTATTAGCCCGCACCCATTGAAAAGGGAAAAAAAGACTATAGCGTTCTGTCCGTTTGCGGCCGAACCGTTTGACGGATCTACACAAAATTTGGCACCACATAGGGTACCTCAACTCAGATGATAACACTTTGGGATTTTTACCTCACCTGCATTCAGTAGCGTAGCTAGCCTCTAAAATCTAGGTGGGCCCATAACTTATGAACTGTGCGATCTAGTGTAAATTTTTTTGA
>JAQIXA010002045.1:0-20069 GCA_034699045.1 Nanhermannia cf. coronata Gr-Ori-00579 | reverse complement strand
GCTGGCTACGCCACTGGGTATGCTATATAACTAAGGAAACAAATTTAAGATAATATTAGTAGCGGATACCCTTAATAATTCTAATTTTTTAAGAATTTTATTTTTAGTTGCCTTATTATTTTGACGACGTAAACTTGTGCTAGTAACTAAATATAATCTCTAATACTAATGACTTATGTGATGAATTTGAATTGAACACCACTTGTCTTGTCATTGACGGTCGGTCCTAATCTATCTAAATTCTAGATACAAACAAATACACAATCACACAAACAGAATAAAAAAAACCCAAACAAAATCAATATAAAAAAAAATGAAATTGATGATAGGTAATTGATACCTAAATTGATTTTGAAAATAAAATTGATTTGAATTTGAAATTGAAAAATGAAAAAAAAACCTCAAAAAAAAATCAGAAAGAATTTTTATCAAAATTCAAAATTCAAAAATGAACATCATATAGATAGATATGTATCTAACCTAAACCTAACTAAAAACTAAAATACAAATATTATAGGTATTATACGTACGTGCTGCGGAAGGGTACCCTGTACCCTGCCTGCCCCTGCCTACTTTACTTCAACTTCATTCAATACTTCTATATAATATCATAATCATTCATACCGATAAAAATACCTACCTAATCGTAAGTAGTAAGTTAAGTAGGTACCTACTTCATATCATATTATCTCTCATACTTTTGAAATTCATTATTCATTTCACATTTCACATCAATCAATAATCCTGTCCAGTCCAGTGTCCAGGTCCAGCTTTAACATGTAATTCAATTCGAGTTAGAATTAAAATTAATTCCACTGATCAAACATTTTATTAGGTTACAGTTACGTTAGGTAAGATAGAGAATAGAATACGAGAAATATAAAATAATAATAAGTGTTTTTTTAAGTTTTTACAGCAGCAGCACAATGTACATACAATAAAAATACTTAAAAGTGTGTTGTGTCTACCGACCTAACCTAACCTAGTTGACATTTCAGTTTCTGTTTACATTTTTTATAGCAAGACAAAGAGCTGAGTTAGTATATATGAGGTACTTTAGTATATTTATGTATGTACTATGTAAGTCAGCTGTCTTCGTCTTCATACAGGCTACATTGCAGTAATCAGATCAACATTAACAAATCAAATATTATAAAAAAAATTCTGTCAAAATAATTTTTAAAATGTATTGTTCGTAGTAATTACCTACCTATGTAATAGTAATAAGTATCAATGGTAAGTAAATTTTTTAAAAACGGACACGACATTTTAAAAATAAATGAAATGATAAATAAATTTTTGATGAAATTATATATCAATTATAATTTTAATCTTAAATTCAATTGAATCTGATTATTTGTTTTTTCTTAATCAATTTTAGTAGCCCGAGGAGAGAGGAGAGGAAATAATTAATTTCAAGAATCGAAGATTAAAGAATTAAGAAGGAAAGGATGGGACCACCGCAAAAAAAGCCGGGAAAGCCGGGAGACAATGACCCTTCGTGGGACTGGGTTTCTAAACTTATTGAAAATTCAGAGATTGAGATTTCAGGAGATAAATATATTGGACTTGAAGAATTGAAAAGAGTTTATAGAATTTCAACTCAATTTAAAAGATGCTTATTTTGCACGTAAGTTTAAGTTTTTCTTGTATTAATAAAATTAAAATTATTGTATTCTAAAATTTTTTTTCAAAAAGAGTGAGTTGAGTTGACAAGAAAAATTTACGGTTTATGTATAAACTTTGTTTTTAATAGGCGAAATTGTAAAAGGAATCCATTTTGTCTATGGGGTTTGGGAGAAAAATATTGGCTGAAAAAGACAGATGAAGATCAGGAGGATGGAGAAGAAGAAAGTGACTATAGAGGTGAAGGCGAGTTTATTGGGCTACAAAATCTTGGTGCAACATGTGAGCACATTTTATTTATTTACCTAAAAATATAAGTTGCCTATAAAATATAAAATACCTACATAAATTGTTCCTAAGCCTAAATAGAGATTTAAAATTAGTTAAGTTAAATCTCTTTTTAGGTTTAGTTTAAGTACCTAAAAAATATTTTTAATTATTCGCTACCTATATTTTATAAAATTTATTTTTGAACAGGCTATGTTAATTCTCTTTTACAATTGTGGTTTCACAATCCTATATTAAGGTAAATTATAAATTGAATGATAAAAAGTTGATTTTACCCTCTACCTCGACCGAATGAATATCATACATTATTTTTATAATTGATTTTCCAATTTGGATATTTTAAAATCATTTATGAATTATAAAACCTATATTTATTTTTATTTTTTATATACAGACCAGTAATATTGGAATGGAGACCTACACATGAAATTGATTCTAACAATTATGTACCTGTAAGTAAAAATCTCATAAAAATAGTTGAGTGCAATTCTCATGCAATTATTACCTTTATTCTTTTTCTACTCAATTTTATCATTTAAAAACTAGATGTGTCCAATTGCTCAACTTCAGGCGATGTTTGCAAGAATGGCGTTTTCCAAAAAGAAGTAATTTTTTAATACATACCTAGTTGAGTAGAAATTAAATGTATGCATATAGGTATGCATACTTATACATAATTCGTTTTTATTTGATTCATAATTATAACTTTCTACTTTATTAATAGGTCTATCAAACCTGGTGATTTTGTAAATCAGTTAAATTTAGATACAAGCGAACAACAAGGTTAGAATACTTAACATTAGATATTTGTAAAAATCTAATTTTTAAATTAAAGCTAATATAATACTTCTTTTTAAGACGCACAAGAGTTTTCAAAATTATTTATGGGACATATTATAAGTCTTCTTAGTACACCTGAAAATCAAAAAATTAAATATATGATATCAGAAGCTTTTGATGGAGAGTTTGAGCATGAAACAAAGTGTCTAAAATGTTTAAAAGTTAATCCACGAAGAGAAACTTTCAACGAGTTAGAAATAAATGTTTGTTCAACCTTAGAATTAGCAATTGCTGAATTTTTGAAGATAGAATATTTAATTGAAGATAATCGATATTTTTGTACCAATTGCCAATCACTTCAAAATGCTGAAAGATGCACAAAACTAATATCGTTGCCACCTGTTTTAAACTTTCAAATTAAGAGGTTTATGTATGACAGGTATGTATCACATTAACATTCATAATCAGTGGAAGTGGAAATTAATTAAAGAATCTTTGGTTTAGTATCTTTGTATTCTTTGTCCTATAGAATTTTTGTCAATTTACAATATTCATACATTCTGGTATAATATTAATTATTACCTACTTTATGTATTTTTGATTTTATAATTTTGATTTCATCGTTCGACATTCTTTTCTTGGAATGAAGAGAGTTTAGATATAAGATGTGAATTGATGATTGAACTGATAGTTCAAGTTCAAGATAGAAAATAGGAAATATCAAATTCAAAAATTATACTTTAAATATGCCCTGATTATTTAAGATTGTATGGCTATTGTTATTGCTATAATTTTAATATTTTCTTATTGAGATCTAGTATTAAGTCAGCAGATCTTTAAAATTCTACGATAACTCTTACTACCTTATGTATTTTTTAATTTGATTTTAATGAGGTTTTTATATTTTTAAGGGAAATTATGAGGAAAAAGAAAATTCACACAGAAATAGAATTTCCTGAGGTAAAATAATTTTTTTAAATCATTACCTATTACATATAATAAGAATAAGGGATGCCTTATTTATAATTAATTATATTCCTATCTAATATAATGTGCTATTATTTTTAAGGTTAGAAATTAGAATACTATTTATATATTGTGTAAAAATTTAATTTTTAAAGCTTATAGAATACTTTTTTTATATAGACACTCGATATGAGTGAATTTGTAAAAATAAAATATCCTCATAATGGCAACTCATCAAAACTTGGGAGTATTTACAAATTGACAGCTGTACTAATTCATAATGGGCAAAGGTAATTTATAGAATTTAATTTGAAATTAAACTATTGACTAGGTATATTGGTAATTTGGTGATATTTATAAAGGGCAACAGAGGGACATTATACATCGCATATTAAGGATTTGAAAACAGGCAAATGGTATAAATTCAATGATGAAAGTGTTGATAAAGTTGATGGGACTAAACTTGTAATTAAATCAAATAAAGAAAAGGAGAAATCATCTATTGAAGGTAATTTACCTTCATCTACTGAAGGTGTATTTTGATTTTGAATTAAAATAAATTAATAAAATATATATATCTGTACATATTATATTAAAACCTTCTATCTAATAGGAAAAGTGAATGGAAAATCAAATGGTCACAAGTCTGATGGGGCATATGTTAGTTATATTTAATATTTTAAATAACTTTTCTTATTTTTTAGGTTTTATTACATTTTTTAATTTTTTAAATTTTTAAATTGATTTAAGATGTTGGTGTACACAAAAGAAAATTTAGCTGTTTCAAAGCCTTCAAATGAATGCATATTACCTGAATATTTGGAAAAATTGGTTAATCGTGAAGATGCAGAATATGAAAAGGAAATATCAGAGGCTAAATCTAAAAAGGAATCTGAAGCAAAAGTAATTGCAGAAAGAAGTCAGAATATTGAAACCATTTACCAATTTTTAATCGACAAACGAGAAGAATTGAAAAACTCAGTTAGAAATAAACATAAAAATAGCACAAACATCGATTCATCTAATGACGTTGATGATGAAAATCGTATTCAGGAAAAGATAGTAAGAAAAGCAAAACCAAATGATCAGCTGGATGTAAAAAATGGTAATCATAGTTCACAAAGACAAAGGAATAATTCAGAAAAGAGTACAAATTCTTCTCAAAATAATAAAAATATCGCCAATAACAAAATAGCAGCTTTAGAAGAAGATACATCGGATTTGAGTCAATTTGATTTCGTATCACTATCGTGGCTATCATCATTTTTCAATCCAAAGGAAGATGTTTTTGAAATTGATAATTCAGACATATTATGCGTTCATGACAAATTAAATCCTCCATCAGCTGTCGTTTCTAAGTATAAAATTATTCCTTCTAAAATTGTAAGTATTTTTCATGAAAACACCTATAACATATTCAGCTTTTAAATGGTTTTAAACTAAATTGATTTTTTGTTTATTAATTAACAGATTGATATATTTTATGAAAAAGTTTTCGAAAAAAATCGATTAAGAGGAGATGATGCCTTGTGTAAAGCTTGTGTTGCTGCAAAGTTTGACAATATTAGCGGTTTAATTAAATTGGATAAAGATTGTAAGAAATTTTCAGAAGTATATAAAGAGTCTGATTTTGCAGTAAGTTTACAATTACATATTTACATTTTTTATATTCTACAAACATTGCATAATACAGATATAAAGATAAATAACAAAATACCATTGCTTATTTGTTTTAGGAAACGAAGGTTATTTTCTATTTTTATTTAATTATTATGTATCTAAATTATTATTTTATAATAAATTAATTATTTTTATAGGTTTGGATAACAAAAGATAGTTTCAAAAGTTGGAAAAAATATGCAAAAGTGGCTCTTTATGGACCAAACGATGAGCACGAGAAATGTGATTTTAATTCGGGAATTCAATGCGAGCATGGTAAAATTTGTTTTCTAATAAAGTTGGAATGTTTATATTTTTTAACCGTCATTTTAACTTTCATTAGGCCAACTTGATCCCGATCAAACAAATAGAAAATTAATTAGTATTGAATGTTGGTCTATTTTACATAAATATTTTGATACTCAACCATATTTAGAAACTGAAGAACCTTGTGAAGTTTGTGCGGTAAATTTTTTTAATTTCACTTAAGATTAGCTTATTTTTTGAAATTACATTTAGCTGATAAGAAAATGAGATTTATTTTTAATTTTTATATTTGCAGAATATGACTGTGATAAATACTGAGTTGGCTAAACAAAATAAGGATTTTGCAATTCAACAGAAAAATATTCTTAATGAACTTTATCTGAACAAGAATAGACCCAGTTTGGAAAAATGTGGCACTTATTATGCAATCTCTAATTTGTTTCTTGATAATTGGAGGAACTTTATAAGGTTAGTATTGAATATTCCCTACAAAATTGACACCTATAATACCACCTACTAAATATAATTCTAATAATTGAGCCGATAATTATAAAATCAAACTTAGCACGAATTATTAATTATTTTACATTATATTTATGTAGAATGTAGGGTATCTACTATATAACTATACTTATACTTTGGCAAAAAGTAAGTAGAGTATAATCACTCGCGAATTGTAAAGTAAGAGTTCATGAATTGTTTTGAAGGGCAGTTTAAAAATATTTTGTCTTGTTTCATGAGGGAAAATTTTTCATAATTATATATTAATATAATATCAAAATCACAATTCAGAATTTTTTAAAATTTTAACCAATTTAGACAAAAATTGT
Source organism: Nanhermannia cf. coronata Gr-Ori-00579 (assembly GCA_034699045.1). Lineage (NCBI taxonomy): Eukaryota > Metazoa > Arthropoda > Arachnida > Sarcoptiformes > Nanhermanniidae > Nanhermannia > Nanhermannia cf. coronata Gr-Ori-00579. The sequence goes on along the minus strand of JAQIXA010002045.1, from coordinate 13,653 downwards.
ATAATATAAAAATCTACAAGATTGGTTACTTAACTTAAAACTTTCATGATCTAATCAGGATCAGGATATTCAAGGGCCGAATATGGGTTTTGGATCATCCGACTCCAGATCCGTGGATCAGTTCCAATAAACATCTATGGTTTTGGGTTAGAGACCAAAATTTGGCTACCGGTCTTTGCACTTGTACATGTTTAATTTTTTTTTCTCTATCTCTTTGCAAGTATAACTACATAGGTAATTGATTTTCATTTGATTTATAATGCCTCCGGTATATTATATTCTTTCAGTTTCATTGTTTTGGTATTTTTATTGTAATGCTAGAATCTGGTAAGAACTGAAGTTTTGTAATTTTGATCTTATCATCATTCATTAATTATGTATCCATTATTCTTTAAATAATTTTTTTTATTATGGTATTAGTATTATGAAGATAGGTGTCATTTAATTTGCTTTGAGACGATATATGGTCCAAAAAGGGATGAAAGCTACGTTATTCAGATTCTAAACTAAACGAGATTTGATAAGATTTTAATTTTATGGTGTACAGTGTACACTATACAAAGTTGATTACATATTATAGGGGTTAGTATACGTATAATAATTTTCTGTCAACTTCGAAGTGATCTGGGACAAAAAAAGTCTAAATTCGTGGGACAGCTTTTTATTAAAAAGAAATACCAAGGCTAATGACATTTGCTTATAGGTATAGCTTATACCGTATGGGAAATAGGAATACAAGTGTATAAATACAAGTTAGTCGTAAATACAATACAACCTTTCATGAGACTAGAGGTTAATTGTATTATTCATTAATCGCCGATCATTACTTATTATTATTCCTTTATGTAAGAATTGGAGGTATTTAATTTTACTATATTTTTTACCAGCAGCAGGTTCAATATTCAATACCAATGCCTACATATTTTACTTTACTGATTCCTATGTAGGTTTTTTGTTTTACATATTAGTATTAGGTGTAAATATCTATATGACCTATTTCTATGAAAGTATTCTTGTGTATTTTACAACTATTCATTCTTCTTAATCTCAATGGTCAAATGAATTAAATTGGATTTTTTTAAAAGTTATTTCTAGTTTATGTTGCTGAATTCTGGTGATATTTTCAATTTCTTGATAGATCGAGTTTGATTAAAGTTACCTTCAACAAATTCAAAGATATATTGATATAATAAATCAGTCCCTAGTTTATAATTTATGATTTATGTAGTGTTAGGTTAGGTTAAAATATAGTAAGTTGTATATAGTTGTACAGATATGTAGTACCGGGACCGGTTAGCTACTTTTTTTCATATCGAGATATATATCTATAATAAAAGTCTAATAAAAGAGTTATTTGTTTTACATTGAAACAATTCAAGATGTTGGTCTCGGGTTTTTGATCCCCATAATGTAGGAATGTAGGAACTTGAGCGAAGCTTAACCTGATATTCTTACATTAGTGGGAAGTGGGATCAAATATAACATTTGGTAGGTGAAAGTTTGTATTCCTACAAACTTGTATGATATTTTCAATGTACGATACATTCCGTATTAGCATAAAGTAAGAGTAGTCTACTTCTTACTTTATGGTATTAGTCTATATAGGTAAATCGGTAATAAAATAATATACTCTATTTTGGGTAGGTAAAAAAATTAAATAAATCTTATTTTGCAGCTCAATTGTCGTATTTAGGCCATAATCCTATGACTTGGTCTTGTAGGTCAAATGTTGATGTAGACCTTTTATCTGACTGTTTTGTTGGTTTAATGTTATGACTAACATGCGGATTCTCCGACAACGCTCCAGAGTAACCCAGAGGGATGAAAGAGTTGTGGGCTAGTTTGATTTGGTTTGGTTCAGGAGTTATGATTAGTTAGTCTCGGAATGTATATTGTTCTCGGAGTTCTAGTATCAAGAAATTCACGGGTTTGATAAAAGTAAAGAAAGATAATTTTTTCTTATAATAATGTACAAGTAGTACAAACAAGTACTTGTAAGAAGTGTATACCTATGTTAGTAGTTAGTGTTCTAGTTATATCAGTTGGTTATTATATCTGTGCGGTGTGCGGTGGCGGTAGAACACTCGTATAACCATTATATTATACAAAGATAATGTTTTTGAGAAAATTGTGAGATATGGCGAGGAAGGAAAATGTCTCTGGGGTGGATGTCAACACCTTGTGTTAGGTTTTAATATTTTTTGAGATATGACCATCTCATAAATCACTTGAACCTTCGGACGGACATCCGTACTGTACCTACTATCCGCGTTTCTTCTTTTCCATTTCCATTTCCAATTTCATCTTTTTATTTTCTCGATTTTCAGTTTTTATACCTTTATAAAAAAACTCTTTATTCCTCGACCAAACTCTATACATAATACATACTATACTCGTCTACACTCGACACTTGCTTTAACGTTATAGACAATGGCTTATAATGTGTACCTATTGTCCCTATTACCTACTTATTACATAGTATATTTTAGGTATGTAGGTGTAGGTATAGGTATACATACATATTAGTTATTAGTTATGAGAAGAGGTATGTATGAATAAATGTAATATTACCATTACCTATAATGTTTTTAGTCTCTCGACCCGTAATAATAAAACAAAATGAAGTCCTTTCCTTCCTACTTACTTTACTACAATACTAATAATAGTATCTTTACTAGCATTCATTAATACTTACTGAACACTGTACACATAATTTACAATGTTCGATTAAATCTTATGTTCTATCGAATGATAATATGTAATTGTTTTAGCTTGAATCTCGAATTTATATTCGTAGTTCTTATATGTATCTTGACATAAATTGACATTCCATTAATCACATCACTAAAGCCGATAGCTGTAATAAGATATCGAGATGAAAACGATCCGAGGATAAAAGCTTTTGTGCTAAAATAATTTCAAATTTTTCAGTTTTTAAATTACGAAAACTGATATACCTAATTACAATTTAGTACATTAATTAAAAGTCTATGTCCAATGTCTATGTATTCTCATGTGTCAAATTATCCTGCCACCAATCCTGCCACCAAAGTATTCCGTCATAAATGTCCCAGATTTTCAAGATACAGTAAATTATTTTTTTTAAAACAAACAAATATGGTACGATACAATACGGTTAAATAAAACCTTTTCAATAATTTATATTCAATTACACTTCAAAAGTCAAGTGTATTTGTAAGAAATTGCCTACTTAAATTCTTAAAATCCTGGATATTTTTGACAATGATTATGATTATGATACCTAAAACCAATTACAATACATAAAAAATATAAATAACTCAACTATGAATTTTTTTTGAATTAATACAAAGAGTATTTATTGGACTAAAAGAATTTTAAGAAAAATTAAATAGAATAGAACAGGGTTTTAACTATGAATTAATTTAATATAATAGCACTTGGTGATTTATATTAATCCTTTATAAATTTATATTTTTAGAGATCCACAAAGACGGGAGCCTGAAGTTATGATTATGAATCAAAATCTTTTATGCGTGGAGCACAAGAAATTTATGTACCATCAGTCATTTCTTAACAATCTTTCACCTGAGGATGAAAATGCAGACTTGTTTGAAAAAATGTAAGTTTATTTTTATTAATTTATTAATTTATAATAATAAATATATTAATTTTTTAATTTATTTTTTTTAATTTAATTTTTTTAATTTTTTTTAGATTTTCATTCTTAACAGAATATGAATGGAAAACTTTAATAGAAAAATTTTCATTTGATCATTCAATTAAAGTAGTTGTTACTAACCCGGGATCTAAGGATGACGTATCTTATGAACCAGATGTTTGTATTAAATGTGGAACTGAATGGTGGATTAACTATTCAAATAAAAGATTTCAATTTGAAAATAAGGTTATCTATATTCAAAAAAGGACTCCAGAAGAAACCATGCAAGAGAATAACTTCAAAGAAGATAGTGATTCATACACAATTCCAGCCAAAAGAGAGAAAAGAGACTTGGACGGCAATGGAAGAATCCGAGATCCATCTCCTTCCTTATTTCTTCAAGGCTCCCGAAGGAGTTCGAGACCTCGTAGACAAAGAGGAGAAAAAAATTATAATGTATCTTCAAAGATGACAGTAATGGAACTTAAGAAAAAATTGTGTGCTGATTTTAAAGTCCTTGCTAGTGATCAACATTTATTTTATAAAGACAAAGAACTGAAAGATTCTCAAGCAACACTAGAACAATGTCAGATTATGCCAAATTCAATTTTATATTTAGAGGTTGATACCACAAATGGAATTGATAATTATGAGGATGAGTCTATGGATGCAAGTCCTGAAACTGGATTTTCGGGTACGTTGCTTTGCCAGCAGCAGAATACTGTAAATAATGTAGCATATACTACTTCCTAATATTAAAAAAAGTGGAGCTCTTTTTTTTCTTTTTTTATCATCCCAATCCAAATTAACTTTCTCAAAAATATTAGTAATTAAGTCACATTCAAAATACAATGCTAATAATATTAATATTAACAATGATTAATAATAGGTAGGTAATTGATATAAAATGAGTAATTTAAATCTTGTTAAAGAAAACAAGATAATATTCATAAATAATATTCTACTAAATCCTAAGGTAGCAATAGTGCCTACCTACCTACTTATATTTGAAACCTTCTTTCCTATGGTACATAAACAATAAATACCTTATGCCTACCTGACTACATTTATCTGTAGAAATTAAAACACTAATAAAAAAAATTTATGTTTTATATGTGTTACCTATAAATAGTTTGGTTTCAGTTTGAGCTTCATAGATTTTTCTATTATAATTTTTTTGGTAAATTATTAGAGAGATTGGAAATTGGAAATAGATTTTTGTTCCATGCAAATACAGTAAGTGTTAGTCTTATCTATTAATTGTTCTGGTCAAAAAAGATCTAATGGTTAGATACCTAGGTAGGTATGTAAGGTATTATCTAAGGTTCTCATATGCTTAAAGTTAAATTTTAATGTACCTATGACGAGTGTAAATTAAATAGTAAATTGTTTATTTTTTAATTTGTGTATCTAATAGGTAGGTATAAATATAAGCTTTTTTAAAATAGGTATTGAGAAAAATTTTAGATTCTTTTCTTCTAATAGGTATATAAATTCATTCTTAATAATCTTTATTTTGTAGGTTAGAGTAGTAGGAGTATCACTATCATTAACTAATAACTAGGTAATTCTATTAAAATTTTAAACTACCTATATTTTATATGAAGTCAAGATTTAGATGGATATAAAATAGAACTATTTAAAAGTACCTAGGACTAAGGTTAGGTTAGGTAATTAATAATTAAGGAGTATCCTAAGTATAAGTTTAAGTAGATAAATACAAAAAAAATGAAAATGTGTTGAAATTTTTTTGCAAAATACATGCAATACCCACCTACAAATTTGAAATTTGAAATAAGTTGATAACCATAATTATACATATAAATAAAGTACTTAGGTACTGGTAGGTAGTAGGTAGATATCTTGCTATTGCTAGGAGTTTTTAGATATACCTAATCACCAGTGATGAGTGCCTAATTAACCTAAGCTATGTACATTATAATTATACATTATATTATATTACCTTTTACCTATTACCTTTCTTCGAAATATTAGATTAAACTTAAAATTACTCTATTATTATTATATTACTAACTAGTATTAATACTTAATTATTATTATAATAGTATGTAGCTATTTAATAATAATTTTATATACATACTCATGTAATGTACTGTTTTTTAATTTAAGGGATTTAAATTAAAATAGAAAATCAATTTTAATTTAATTTAATTTAATTGTAAAATTTGTAAATGTATTAAAACAAATTTATACTTGATAAAGATAAATAAAAAAATTTACAATTAATTATCTAATTTATCCATAATAAATACATTATTATTATTACCTATATTACTATATTAGTAACGCTATTTACCTATTAGGCATTATTCTATCAGTTATATTTAAAGTATCACACGTAAAAGGGAAATCTTTAACAATAAAGTCTATCATACTTAAAGTCTATCATACTGAATTTTTCATACAAATATTTATAGTTAAAGTCTATCATACTAAAAGTCTATCATACTGAATTTATCATACTAAATTTATCATACAAATATTTATACTAAAAGTCTATCATACTGACTTTATCTAAAGCATAATTAATTATTAAAAGTTACAATATATGTATACCCTAGAAAGATAGGCCTTACATAGATATATGATACTGATAGGAAAATTTGAAAGTAAATTTTTATAGAAATGATTATTAGAATTTTTCTTTAAAATTCATATTATTAGATAGGTAATCTGCAGTAGGTATAATAGTTGGTTTTGTTACTTGTTTTAGAAAAACATGTCATTCAAATTTTTTATTCAAGCACTTATTAAATCCCTAAAAAATTAAGTATCTTGTCTTTAGGGATTTTACTTTTCATAAAAATTCTAATTAAAATTCATTTGTTTGTAAGAAATCATTCATATCAGTTAAATTAAATAAAAATATATCTAATAGTTTGTAGTATGATAATTTCATTTGTTTGTATGATAGATTGCAGTATGATGAGTTCATTTTTTAGTATGATAGATTGTAATATGACGATTTCATTTATTTGTATGATAGATTTTTTTGATAGAGATATGATAGTTTCAGTATGATGGACTCAATTATTAGTATGAAGACTTAAATCATGCCCTATAGGGGACTAATGTAATTGGTATTCATTTATAAGATTTTTGTATTTATTTACCTAAAGCTCAAACATTTCAATTTTGAACTCTCTTTTGCCTATCTACATGTCCTAATACTTTAGGCCAAAATTTGGTTTTTCCAAATATTAATTAGGTATTTGAATATACGATACTATTCAATTAATAGTATTCAGATTCAGATTAGTAAGCAAAAATACCTATAAAACAGTTTTATTTAAAAGGTAAATTGATTTGATTGTACATATTATTGTAATTGTATTATACATAGTACCAATATACCTAAAACACCTGCCTAAAATCTTACAATTACCTCTACAGATGCCTATTCTATTAAGAAATTAAAATTCAATTACCTACCTTAACCTACAAGTAATATAATTAAAATATCTAAATCATAAATATTCATAAATGCATTTGCTTTTATTGAATTTTCCATTCAAATTTCAAGGTAAAGGAAAAATTAAGAGTAAAAATTTTTATCGAGGTTTTACTTTGAAAATAGGTAGGTAATATAACCTACTCTATTACAATAAAGTTAATCTATCAAACCGTTAAAAATCAATTAGGTTTAGCTTTAGATTACACCAAAGATTATGCATTTCATATGAATGATGTTAATGTGATTTTAAATGCCGATTTTAATTTAAAATTTAAACATACATACTTACCAGTATGTACCTACATATCTATTGTTTAGAAAATTTCAAGTAAAAAAATCAAAATGAGCACGTGTATTTAAAATATAATTATAATTATCTACTAGTAAATAAGTATAATAAGAGCTCTAAATATACACTAGTACCTATTAGTCTGGCTAGAATAATTTTTAAAAAAATCTGGCACGATACCTCATTTAAAATATATCAGTAGGTTCAGGTCTGTATAAAATACAATAGAATTCGAATTATAATTAAACGACAAAATACCTATACTCGTATAACTAATATGTAGTGCTGGTTTAACAGTTCAGAGTAGAAGATTAAAATATATACATAAAAACCATAAATATTTATCACATTTTTTGACGACAATATTCTCTCTATCCAGATACAATTCATATTAAATCATGTCAGAGCAGGTAAAATTATACCTCTCTCTAAATATACAAGTCAGTAATTATTTTGGATTTTTGAAAAAAATTAAACCATTTTCGACATAAAAAGTGCCTAAATCATCTGTAAATCGAGTTTGGATTTTGGATAATAAATTCATAGTTTTTGTAAAAAAAAATCTACATGAATTGTGTATACAGTGTGTACCTCATACACTATTAAAACTGGAAATAAAAAGTTGAAACCTTGAATATAATTTTTTCATGTGCTACATATATCTATGTTATACTGTGTATTGTTATTATTATTATAGGTAGGTTGCCATTTAATTATTATGAATAGATTCTTATATAACGAGAATCCAATAAAATTTGCATATTTTTGTGCATTTTGAAATTACAGTGCTATTCAAGCAGTTTAATTTTGGGTTTAGTTTAGTCATTTTAAATATTTGTGACAATTTCTCTTGAATAGATTGAAAATTGTATTGTGAGATTTTTTATAGTTTTATACAAAAAGTTAAAAAGTTACAAAATACCTACCAATGTATGGTACAATAGTGTGTTTTTGTATTGTATTATACAGATCTTGAATTTTACGTTTTTTTAGATATCCTTGAAAAATGTTGAGGAAATTCTTATCAAAAATATCTATTGGTTGAAGACAAACAAAAGAGTTGAAGTGTAGCTTAATTATACATTGTCGTTTATTTCGTAAATAAGACATGAATTTTGGAGTAATCAACTAGTACAGTACTTTATATATTCTATACTACAACAAGTTTAAATATTGCGAAAATGACGGTATAATTTCTATATATTATTTTTTGTCTAAATATACTAATCCTAAATGTACCTACCTAAGTCTAAGTAATAAAATTTGATGATTTTTCTATATTTTTCAGACCTTATATACCCCTATTGAATTTGGAAATGAAAGCAGTACAGTGGGACATCATCATATTGATCATCATAATGAAGTTCCAAGACTTTTAACTGGGGAAAATGGATACAAGTATTATGAGTATGATCGTGGGGATGTGACTTGGATGTTGACATGTTCAGCTATTGTAGTCCTAATGATTCCAGGTATATATATTTACCAAAAGTCAGGGCAGTTTTCGGACGTTTTTTGAGATTTGGACACCCTGAACTTGTAATTTTGATCTGAAATTTTTACATTTATCAGTATATCCCTATGTAGAGATACAAAAGATACTCTTTCATTCGAAAATATGGTGTTCCAATTTCAAAAGCTCTTAAAACTGTCCCTAATCTACCCCTGTAAATTTTGACTTTTGGATCCTTAAAAGGTATCGGATATTTTTACAATGGTATGGCCAGAAGAGAATCTTCGCTCTCATTACTCATTCTATGCTTTTGGAATATGTCTACAGTTTGTATACAGGTGATATTAAAACAAACTTTTTGAGGAAAATTTAATTTTTTAAAATTTTTAGTGGTATATAGTAGGATACAGTTTAACAAGTGTCCCTACTACGAGTAATTATGGAATTATTGGGAATTTTGACTATGCATTTCTTCGTGGTGTTTATGACCAACCTTCATTTGCAAATCCTAGGATTCCAGCCTTACTCTATTCTGTAATTTCAAAAATTTCCAAAATTTATGAAATTTTAAAATTAGGATAAATTTTCTTGACCAGGTTTATATGATGTTATTCGCAGGTATAAATACTCGTACATATTATATTATATCTACTGTACTACAAATTTTATAGCAAAAAAATGAAATTTTATTTTTACAGCTATAACGCCATGCATTGTATAAAGAATCTTGAAAACATTTTAAATAATTTATTCTTGACCTGTTATTTTAAAAAAATTGTGATTTTAAGATATTAGGATCTGGAGCTGAAAGAGCCAAATTTTTACCTACTGTTATCTTCATTTTCTTATGGTACTAATTAATAAGCTATTGGCTATTACATTATCCATAAAATATAAAGTAATTTAAACTGTATGCATAATTTATAGGTCTACATTTGTTTACGTAAGAAAATTTTTCAAAAAAGTTTCAAAAAATTCAACTGGTACATATTACATATTACATAATATTTAGGATTTTTTGGCTTACTGGGCTTGGAATCCAAGTGTAAGTTATTAATAATGTTTTAGACAATGGTAGAAAATAGACTATTTGATTTTTGTACAATTAGGGTTGGTCTTATCAACTTGGAGGTATGGAAATTGACAATTTCGGATCAAAAAAAGCCAAAAATTTATCAATTTTATTTAGGTCTAGATTTTGGTGGAGGTACTCCAGTTCATAGTAAGTGTACTGTGTACTTATATGTATCTAAAATCTATAAGGGCTTTAGGTACTTGTGAGTTTATAAAAATCAAAAAAATAACTTTGAAATTTGAAGTTTCAACTGGAGCTGCTGGTCTTGCACTTTGTTTAATTTTGGGTAAAAGAGCTGATTATGATGCAAATGCAAAACCTCATAATATGGTAAGATTCTAATTAATTTTAATTATAATAGTACATTTTCAGTACATTTAAATTATAATAGTAAGTATCATTTTACACACAAGAAAACTAATATGAGTAAACCTGTAAAATTTACATTTTAAATCAAAAGAATTCCGAGTAATTTTTTGATTTTTATTATATTTAAAATTTTCAATAAAGTCTTTCATTAAAATTATATAGAATATGTAATTCTAAACGAGTTTAATTCAAAAATTTCAAAATTCTTTCGAGATTTAACTTACAACTTTTAAGTTAGCAGTTGATTTCATTTCAAATCATTTAATCATTTCTACTCGTATAACTATGTATGTAAAGAGATTTTAGGGAACCCAAGCTGTATAATTTAATTGAAATTATTCTTTTTTTAAAGGGACATGTCGTTCTCGGTTGTTCGTTCATATGGTATTTTAATCATTTTAATTTTAATAAAATTAATTAATTAATTAAATTAATTAATTAAATTTTAATTATTTAACATTTTAATCATTTATCATGATATTTTAATCATTAGGTTCGGTTGGTTAATTGCAAATGCTGGATCGGTAATACATACGAGTATGCCCAAAAATTCGCAATATTCTAAAATTTTCAAAATTTTATATTTCAGGGACTAGCATCGAATTTCAGAGCAGTTCTTGTATTCACTGCTACTAATATGGGTAAGCTCTACCTAAATATTTTTATAAATACATACAAAATTTCTAAAATTTTCCTTAAAAAGCTGCATGTTGTGGTGGAATAACTTGGGGTCTTATGGACTTTCTGAAAACAAAAAAATTTTGCCCATTGGGTTTTTGTACTGGAGCTGTTTGTGGTCTTGTCTGTAAGTTACTTAAAAAGTGGCCAAAAAATCTTCAAAATATTGAAAATTTTGCAAATACTTTGTATTTTGCAGCAATTACGCCAGCAAGTGGTTTCGTTTCACCGACCTACTCGATTATATTTGGAGTTGTCGGTGCTGTCGTTTGTAATCTGGCTCTGAATTTTAAAGAAAAAATGAAATTCGATGATGCTTTCGATGTTTTCTTGGTTCATGGGCTTGGAGGTATAGTTGGAAATATTTTAACTGGGTAGGTATTTTGTCCTTTTTTTAAAATACATGTAAAAACTTAATGAAATGATTCGGTTTTCCAGAGCTGAATTTATAAAAAAGCTTATTTTTTTCAGAGTTTTTGCTCAAAAAGATATAGCAGGAAGTGATGGTATAACTGTAATCAAAGGTAAGCTCAAATCATAAAACTAAAAACTTTCATGATGATATAATTCATGGTTTTTTACCTAATTTTGTCCTGTTTTTTTACCATTTTAAAGGCGGTTGGGTAGATGGTCATTGGATGCAAGTACCTTACCAAATCATCGACACATTGGCTGGATTTTGCTGGTCATTTTTCATAACTCTTATATTAGTGTATGTCCTTGAGAAAACCATTGGATTCAGATCTGATATTAACGATGAAAGAAATGGTCTGGACATGGCTGAATTAGGCCTTGACATGTACGAGTGGTCCAGAGAAAATGACAAATTATCTCAGAAAAATACAACAAATGGTGTACATAATAAATCTTTTAAAGAGGAGGAAAGTTGTCACCTTTAAGTACCTTGACCTGACCATACCTACCACTAGCATTTTTATAATTCAAAATAATTGAAATTTATCACAAAAGTATTAATGAGCTATTATATTAGTATATATAAGTGCCATTTATTTTTAAATCTTATATTTTATATTTTAAAAACATGATTGTATTTTAACAAAGTTGTCCTAATAAAATATGCGATCGGATATTATACAGGTACAGGTACAGGATACCTAAGCTAAGTATTATATAATCATAATGAAATATTGAAGTTTTTGACTAAAATTACAATCTGAATCTGAAATGAAAGTATACTGTATACAGTGTATAACTGTATACCATACCTTTTATAACTTCATAGTTAAGGGGTCATATTTTAATCTATATCTAGGTACTAGGTATATTCATATTTAAAAAAAAGTTAAAAAACCTATATATTCTATATTATAAAGAGTTTATTAATGGGCTAACAGTATGTTAGATTTTAGATGTTGATGTACCATATAATTAAATTTAGGTGTTTAGGTATAATACACTTATTACGTAAGTAAATTTATTTATCATAGATATCATTGCATTAATATAGGTAACTTAAAGTTAAAGTCTATTTTTAAAATATCATCTAAATCTCAAGTCTCAAACTTGTCATGAAGGGCGCTTATTACTTATTAAAGGTACATTAAGTACCTACTAATTGTACTAGACCTAGCAATTAGCTAGCTAGTGTGATTTCAATAAAAATATCTTTTCCTATCTTATTCTGTAGGCTAGGATTCCTAGTAGATGATGGTATGCATTATTTATGTATAAATAAATGGAAAATTGTGATTAAAATCAGGTTTTTCAGAAAATGGAAAAAATCTAATTCTACCCCCAAGAATTCAGAACTTTCAGATTCTGAAAGTTAAGTTAAAGGATGCGATCACTTTTTAGATTGTTTGCATTTACAATTTACACTACACTTTTCTTTTTTTAGTGTTTTAAAGTTTTTTTTTTTCTTTCTGTTTTTTCAAAAAAAAATAAAATTCAGATTACAATTTTTGCTAAATTTTTGGTAAATGTTTGTTTGAAATAGCATTTGAATACAGTTTGTATCCTAAGGAAATATATTTGACCTTTGCCCTTTGTATTTTGTTGTAAGTACCCTATCTTATTTTAGCAATTTTTGTATTTTTCTGATTGTCTAAGTCTATGGTCCATGATCCATGTCTGACAATTTTTGTCTTGTTAATAGCATATCAAAAGTAATTTTTATTTTTAATTTAAATAAGGCATATTAGATTCCGATTCCGGGGCCCAATATCAAGATCAAGATAGGGAGTAGGGAGAACCTCAATTGACATTCGATTTTTAATAACATCACAAATTTAAATTAAAAGGTAACTTAATTTTACTGTTTAATATTTTATGTCACAAAAGCTTTAACTTTATTAAAATGCTTACAGTACTAGATTAGATAACATACCTGTAATTAATATAGGCAGATAGTAGGGTACTTAATGTTTATAAGGTTCAAAATGCTTTTTTTTTGCAATTATTTATTTTGTATTTATTAATTTATTAAAACAGAGATGATTAAATGATTGGTTTGAGTAATCAAATCAAGATCTGATAAATCTTTGGCGAGATGAACATGACATGTGTTCAAATTTTGGAAATTGTTGTCACCATTTCTTAGAGATAGATTGAGTTTTATTGTACCTTCAGAGGAAATTAAGGGTGAGATTTTTTAACCACACCTGGGAGATTTTGAAATCCGAGATAGCCAATCGACTCAGTTTTTTATGCTGGT
>JAQIXA010002044.1:0-20075 GCA_034699045.1 Nanhermannia cf. coronata Gr-Ori-00579 | reverse complement strand
AATTAAAAATTCAAATATGAATATTTGCTGGTATATTTTAAGATCAATTGAGTAGGGACATAGAAGTCTAAGTTTAATTTCAAACTTATTTTGGTTGGCTGAATTTACCCCTTTATTTTGGACCTCTATACCTCTATATGAAATTAGGTAACCCAAAATATTTTTAGTTTAGCTAAAACTAGTTTAAGTTATGCTATGTTAATTTCATACATGGGTAAAGTTAGACCAAAAATATAGGTATAAATTCAACCAAAATAAATATGAAATCACAGAGCCATAATAAATGGTACCTATTTTAAAACACTTTTTTCACCAATTATAAAACAAAACGCAAGAAATTCTTTGAAAATTTCAATTTTAGATTAAAATAGAGAAATTTTCAAAATTTTTGAAAAATAAATTGAATTTCTTTTAATAATTGAGAATTTGTTTGAGCTTTATAGGCACTAAAATCTAAATATGCCCCATATACTAGGATTTAATTAACTACCTACTCTTTAGTTAATTGACAATTTTGTGAGCAAAGAGTTGAAGATTACCCCAATTTTTGAAGTCAAAGTCAAAGGTCAACATCAGGGTCAAAAGAATGTCAAATTCAGTATCTCCGTTATCGATTACCCCACTACAAATTTACAAATAATTAACATGTGAGGCCTTAAAGAACCGCAAGAGCTACATGATTTTTTTTTGTAGAAATGTTACAACTAGACCCTTTAAGGGCCCTTCATTTATTTAGATTAAAATCAGTTCAATAGTTTTCGATTACATAATAATCTTAGCAGATTGAAGGGCAAAACTAAATAGTAAATGCTCGCTTCGCCCGCGAAATCACATAAATTAGGCATATTTTAACAGGAAAATATCTAGTTATATAACAATAAACAATTTATAAAATTGAATTATTGCTAAATAATAATTATCCCTATCTGTAGTGCTAAAAGATAAAAATTTCAAAAAACTAGTACTACAAAGTACTTTATATAAGGTTCCATTTGAACTGAGCAAGAGATAAGACATAATAATATTTACTCTCATTCATTCGAACTCGATTAAAATATTATAACCTTTACATATAGTAAAAAAGTATAACCATTACATATACATACATAGTATTAAAATATAAATATTAAAATTTGAAAATAACGGTTTTTTTTGTTAAATTATTTTTGTCGAATGAGTTTTTTTCAATTATCAAATAAAACACAAAGATCGCCAACTGATAGTGCTTCAAATTCTAGTAAAAGGCACAGATCTGAATCGGAAAATACAATGGATCCAGAATTAAAAGCTACAATGGAAAAAATATCAAAAGATATTGGTGAGGTAAAAATCTCTCAATTAAATGCTGAAACAAAACTTGAAAATCTGTGTCAGAGAATTAACAAAGTGGATGAAATTGCAAAAGAGCTGGAATTCATTAAAAGACAAAGTAAATTAAAAAATCTAATTATTTCGGGTATATCAGAAAAAGACAAAGAAACCTGGGAAGTAACAACAAAGCTCATGGAAGATTACTTTTCACAACTCGGAGACGCTAATTTGCAAATTGATCGAGCATTTAGAATTGGGAAAAAATCACCAAGAAATGTTCTTATAAAATTTTGTCGGGAAAGAGATAAATATAATGCTCAAAAAATAAGACCAAAATTGCCCCAAGGTGTTTACCTAAGTGCGGATTTGACTCAAGAGCAAGCAAAAACTGATGCAATTCTCAGAAAAAAGAAAAAAGAACTCAAAACAAAAGATCCAAATCAAATATTCAGAATCAGGGCTGGGAAACTACAAGTCCTTTTAAACAATAAAATGATCAAACAGTATCAGGTGGACAAAGAAGAGAAGATAGTGGAAACCTCAACAATGGCATGATGGTATGGGGGTCAATTCATCAAAGGCAATAATTCAAATTCTAAGATAAGTAAAAACTTTAAAATTACATTTTGGAACTGTAGTGGTTTAAAAAATATAGATAATATAAGTATCAATAGTATAGATATATTAGGTTTAGTAGAAACTTGGCATATGAGTGATAGTTATAGTAAAAAAATTTTTAATTCGCAGAAATATTTTCTTGTAGAAAATCTTGCAAGTAAATTTCATAAGGCAGGTAGAAGTGCAGGAGGTATAGTATTAGCAGCTAAAAAAGAAAATTTTTCAAAAATTACCATCTTATTTAACGAGTCAAGTATGATAGGTGTATCTCTTACACATAAATTGAAAAGCTTAAATATAATAATAATCGTAGTTTATTTAACTTCAGGTTTATCTCATAGAGACTTGTTTATAAATTTTTGCAATAAACTCGAGGAAATATCCTTATCTTTTCCTGATACAATTACATATATCATGGGTGATCTAAATGCAAAAACAGGAGAGGGAGGGATATTTCTTCGATTTTTAATTCAAACACGAATATATATAAAAACCGTGAAATGGTTGATAAAAAGTTAAATCAGCAGGGTAATAAGCTTTTAATTGAATTGCAAAAATATGATATGATTATTTTAAATGGTAGAATTAAGGGCGATTTTCCAGGAGCACCTACATATCATGGTCATACTATGAATGCATGTAGTTCAATCGATTATTTTATAACAAATATTGAAGGTTTAAAATTGTGCAAGTCTATGAATATTGTGGAAGGATTGGGATCAGATCATTTAATGTTGAATTTAGATATACATATACCAGTAGTACTTACTAATATTAGTCAGGAAATCAAATATAAGTGGAAAAATTCTAACTATAAGTCATATCAAGACATAATTAATAAAATCAATATAGGTAGTTATAAATTAGGATTAAATGAATTACAAGATCATATAAAAAATGTAGCATGTGGTGTAGGCATGATTACAAAGTCTCATATTATTAAAAATACTCAACCTTGGTTTGACTTCGAGTGCAGAACTTTGCTTAAAAAAACTAAAAATCTATTCATCCAGTGGAAAAAAACTGACTATGATTATGATAAAGGCCTTGAATATAAAGAATCATCAAAAAATTACATAAAGATAAGAAAAAATAAAAAATCTGCCTACTACGATCATATAAGAAATGTGATTAACAATTGTAATACTAATTCTGAATTCTGGAATTCTCTTAAAATCTTCAAAACTAGAAAACCTAATGTAAACCTTATATGTGGCAAAATATGGGTTGATTTTTTTACAAGTAATGTATATCCAGTTATGCCGAGAACTGAATTATTATTGCTACCTGAATCTACAAAATATACAAATGAATTTACAATGAATGAACTTAAGCATGTACTTAAATTTAGTAAAAACAATAAAGCTTGTGGCCCAGATGGAATACATACTGAATTTTATAAAAATTTACCAGAAAAATGGTTGCAGTATCTACTTGATGCCTATAATAATATATGGGAAAAAGGAAAAATACCAGAGAACTGGAGTGATTCAATAACTGCTATGCTTTATAAAAAGGGGGACTCGAATGACCCTAAAAATTATCGCCCTATTGCTCTTTTGAATAATTCACTCAAAATATTCACATGTATACTACAATTGAGATTGGAAAAATGGGTGGAAGAAAATAATATAATTACAGATCAGCAAGCAGGTTTCCGAAAAAAAATGTCCACTAATGATCAAATTTTCATATTTGACTACTTAATTCAAAAATATCTGAGAAATAGAAAAGGTAAATTATACACTTTTTTTATTGATCTTGAAGCCGCATTTACAACAGTTAATCATAATTTACTATGGCAAAAGCTAATTAAAATGGGTATACCAAACAAAATCATAATTATTATAAAATCCATATATGATCAAGCAAAAATGAGGATCAAAATGAACAACAATGAACTATCTGATTACATAAACATCACAAATGGACTTTATCAAGGTGAATCATTATCTCCAAATTTGTTCAATCTTTTTATCATGGACATAGTAAAATTTTATGAAAGTGATTTCTCAGGTGTGCAAATAAATTTAACAACGACAATACACCTCCTTTTGTTTGCTGATGATTGTGTTATTATGTCATTAACTGAAGGTGAATTGAAGAGAAAAATAAAAGCTCTGGAAAAAAACTTAGATCAAAATATGTTAAGATTAAATACTAAAAAAAGTAAAATTGTAGTATTCAGGAAAGGTGGTAGATTGAATAATAATCTGAAATTCACTTACAAAAACGATACATTAGAAATTGTTAATAGATATACATATCTAGGTGTAGAACTATCTTCATCAGGTCTATTCATAAATAATGCAAAAAGTGTAGTAATTAAAACTAAAAAAGCTATAGCATCTTGCTGGGAGTTTTTTACAAAAGGAAAAATACAAAATTGGGAAACTATACTATTACTATATAATACTTTTATTAAATCTGTTTTATTTTACGCTTCTGAGCATTGGGCTATGGGGTATTTAGACCTTATAGAATGTGTACAAGTTTATTTTTTCAAAAAAATTTTATGTCTAAAAAATAATGTACCTAACTACATAATTAGACTGGAAGCAGGTGTTCCACCTTTAAAATACAACATAATTATTAGAACTATTAAAAGATACAGAAAAATCGCATTACAGAAAGAAAAGTTCGCAAAATTAGTGCTGGAAGAAATGATCAAAGATAATCATAATAGGGTATTTCACAAGAAAAGAGATCGTTTAAATCAGTTATTTGAATACATCGATGAACCTACTTTTTTTATGACAATTTTCGCAGAAACACACTCCATATTCAATCAAAGTCTTAATGAAATCAAAAAAAATCTACTTGGTTTATTATACGAAAACGACATTAGAGAAGTCATTAAATCGTGCCACCATCATCATTATGTAAACTTTATCAACCAAAATGGATACAAAGCAGCACCACAACTTTTAACAGGAGTTCAGTTATTCAAGAAAAGAATAATTACTCAAGCAAGAATTAATTATGGCTATTTCATATTACATAAAAAGATTATTGAGTTAGATTTCTATGATTCATGTAAAGTCTGCAATATGTTAAAAAATGAGACCCTTATACATATATTTTTTGAATGTCAGCATTATAATTTTCTTAGGAAAGAATATCTAAATGATCTGATTCCAACTCATTCACTCTCTGACTCACAAAAAGAAATTTTAATTTATAAATTATTAAACGAAAGCGAAAATATCACCTTAATTACCAATTATTTACTTGGAGTATTTAATACGAGAAAATTCATTACCGATTACTAATACTAACTTCTAAATTCTAAACTACAAAAAGTAAGCACATATTTATTTTAATAATAGAATACTTATATTAGTGATTGATAATCTAAATTAGTGATCATAAATTTTAATAATTTTAATTGTAAGCATACTTATCTATAAAAATAGAATAGTCTCAATTTAAAATAATACTTAATTATATTTAGAAAATTATAGTTAGAAAAGTGCAAATATAGAATAGGTCTATAAAGTATAAAGTACAGATATAAATTACCTTTTTTTTTTAAACTTACTTGGAAAATAGAATGGTTTTAATTTTTATGATAAAAAGTTAGAATAATACTTAATTATATTAAATAGTAGACAATTAATTTAGAAACATAAACATAAATAATACTATAAAGTATAGTTATATATTACCTATCATCTTACTTGTAAAATAGAATAGATTAGAGGTAGATATTTATAGAAAAATAATATGATAAAACTAATTTATTATAATTTTTATAGTGATGCCTTTGAAGAATTGTACCTCCTTCTATCATGTCATTTGGATACTTGGACTATTGTTGAAGATGGGATCAATCATTGAATGCAGTCCAATAAAAATTGTCGAAATGGAAGGTTCAGAAGAATCGATCAATACAAATCTGGAAGTGATACCTATGCCTGAGAAACAAATCCAATTACTATTGAACCCTATGGTGCAAAATGGGATGCTAGCTGCAGGGTCCTATCTATTACAATCAATTACATCAGGTCAATTATTGCATACCATTTCACATATCAAAAATACGCTCTTTGGTTCTCACATTCACAACAACAAAAAACCTGTACAAGAAAACTTGGAATGGGAGCATGTAAACCTATTCTTAATTGATAAAATCCAGCAAACAATTGACTCCATCCAAGAGCCAGTATCAAGGAATTTAAAGGAAATAAACAACAATATAAACAATAATATGAATAATCTAAGAAATATTTATAAACTAATGTTAGAATATACTGATAAAAGGTACCTAGATCCCAAAATGGATCAATTAGTAGATATATCAAAAGCTCTATTTCAGTTCATATCCGTTTCTATTATTATTTTCATGTTTTATATAAATTACATCAGAAAAAATAATAATACAAATTCAAATACAAGTAATGAGTAAATATAGGAACTCAACAATACATTGTATAATAATACAAAATGTAATTTGATAAATGGTAAAATGAACCAAAATATCAATAAAGGAATATTATAAATCTAAAAAATCTAAATCTAATTACTATAAGTAAATTAAGTTTCACCAAATTGAGTTTTATCAATTTATTTCCATTTCTTTCGAGATAAACTACCTTTGATCATTTACAATTACATCATAATTAATGAATAGAATATAGAAAACTAAGTACTGAAATATCATTCTGTATATATCATTAACTTGCTTATTACTGATAGTTAATATTAGGTAACAGCTTTTCAGAGTGCAAGTGGGGTACAGAACAAAATTGACTAATAAATCGTTTTATATTATGAGCATTTTGTACACTAGAATTCATAAAATATTAAAACCGGGCATAAAATCCTATTTACATGACATTACTAACATTAAGTACTCGCTATAAAAGATCAGCAAAATCAAAATCATATTTTTTGAGTTTGAGAGAAAAATAAATTAAATGTTACAAATTACAAATTAATAGCTAAATAAACTAGTAACGTTTGTTTCTATCTATCATTAATTCATTACATGAACATACATACTAAATATTAATGTACTGACCTTGTCTACCTAATTGGAATTGGAATTGTAAAAAATTTAACTTTGTGAATTATATGGTTTGCCCAAAAATACATCGGCAATTCTTCCTGCTTCCCTTAAACCGCTGATTAAAGCCCCGTGAACTATTTTAAAAAGACACAAGAAATTTTTTTATTATTAAACGAGAAGTTTAAAAAGAGACAAACCTGTTGCTGGATAATTTCTGCATGTATGCTCACCTGAAATCAAAATATTTAGATAGTTAACATGTCGAATCATGATAATCTTATAAACTTTTAAATGTACCAGCAAAGAACAATCTAGGCTTTTCTTCATTTAATTCAGGAACTTCTTCATTTAAAGTCATAATTTGATGTGATAATGGTAAAGAAAGTAAACCGTAGTCATCTCCTGAAAAATTAAGAAAATGAATCGTTGTTATCTTATCTTTGATATCATAATTCGTAATATAATACCTGAAGCTCCAACAGCAATAAATGAAGAAGATCCTCTAAAAAAGCATAGTTCATTTATGAAATAAATCTGATAGTATTAAATTAAGCGATAAAATATAAAAAATACCTAGACCAAGGATCACTTCTCCAGCGCGTAACTATTGCATCTCGAGGCTGAGGGACCGTATTTCCAAAAATTCCTTTACAGATTGAAATTGAAAATTATTTGAACAAACTATTAGTAAAATATGATCAAAAATACCTTTCAAAACTGCGACACATCTCCCCACGACTATATCATCCGAAACCTCCTCTACAACAGCAGCTAAGAAAAAGCATTTTTTTAAAATTGTGATTAAATATCATATAATGCTAATAATATATATTCGTCTTCGTAATATTTCTTTTGTACAAAGAATTTAAAGAAATAATATTACTACTTACAACTGTCTCCTGCGACCAATGCCATTAAAACTAAAAAGTAAAAATATTAAAGTTAATTATTTTATTACTTAAATTCTTGTATATACTTATTATAAACTGTAAGTAATAGATTACCTGGGGATTTGTACAAATTCCAAAATAAAAATAGCTCGCCTCTAGAAGATGTTGTTGTACCTAGAAAGAAATATTGTTTATGAATTTATAAGTATTCATTAAGTAACCTTGATAGGCACTTTAAAATATTCAATTTCCAGATTCATTTATTTTTATTAACACTTACCAACATGTCCGAATAGATTGATAGAAGTGTCCCAAAATATTTTATCGAAGCATAAAACAACTTTAGTTAGGTTTCCAAATCCAAGTCTTTGAAAAAAATAAGCAGAAAATTAATACTAATCTTATTGTATTAAAATTTTAATTAAATTACAATTATTACCTTTGAATTGCTTCTCTTTTCCAATCTGGCAAGGGAGGCTCAAACTCAACTAAAATATAACATTTATTATAAATCAATTATTTTACTATTTGAAATATGTATTGTTAAATAATCCATTCAGATTGTCTAAAAGAAAAAGAAAAGAAGTGAAAAATTAACTTTATTACCTGCATTGTTTGAACAAGCAATCTTCAAGTTTGTGCTACTCAAAGATGAAGTAATATTTGAATGATCTTCATTAAAAAAGTTTGAAGAATGTTTTAAAACTCCTATAGAATGATTTGATTATTATAATTTTAAGTTAAAGAGCAAGAAAGATACCTAATGCCCAATATTTTCTCACCTAATGGAAGTGTGCACAAAACAACATCGGCTTGAATTTAAAAAAAATGTTAATTATTTTATTTAGCTAGGGTAGGTTCTTTTTATTAATTATTATAAAAAAATTACAATTACCTTTATAGGTTTCAGTTTCTGACAGATCTTCATTAGAAGCTGTGGTAATTATTTCAACACCATCCTTTAACGTTTTAATTTTTCGAACAGCTTTTCCAAAACGAATCTTTAGATCTTTCGAAAGACCGACTGGAACACAGGAATAACCATTGCGAATAGTTAAATGAGGACTGGGTAATTCTAAGAAGTACAGTAAAATGACAAATTATAATTTTGACGTAAAATTAATAACGATAAAGATTAAGTTTTATTAAACAATCGTCTTGTTCACAAATTACCGAAATCATCGTCCTGATCCCAATGGGCTAAAAATTGATCAACACATAACGCAATTAGAACTTTACTATTACATACACTTTAAACTATTTCCCACTTTTACATACCTAAGCTTAGGTTCCCTAAAGGTGCTCCTTTTTCAAATTCAAGATTTGCAAAATGCCAGTCTAGAATTTGTCGATCTCGAGTACTCAAATATACATCACTATAATATTATTTAATCAAAATTAGTTCATAATTAGTTCATGTACTTATTTAAATGCTGCATTTTTAGGGAATGTATTCTCTATTTTAAGAACCTCTGATTTTCTCCCATTATATATTATGTAAAATGGGATTAGATCAGTTTTTTACGCTCGTTGCGAATATCCAGCCATTTGTATCTGCAAATGAACAGGATATTGAATTTTAAAATTTTCTATCTCCGGTTCTATACGATCTAGAAACTAATCTGACATCTGAAATATATTTCGTTTCATATAATATAATAATATGTCATAACCAGTCACCAGTGTAAAAAACCTGAGTCGATCTCATATTACATTACACATGTAAGAAAAATCCGAGATCTTACTAAAATTTCCCATTTTTAAATTATAATTCTTACCAAGATGGCTTTTTACTCTCTAATTGTTTTATTTTTACTCCAAGATCTTTATTTTCCTGTTCTAATCTTTCAAACTCTTTAATTGATTCATTAAGATCAATTATAACAGCTCTAAAATCAAATTCTTGAGCTGTGTCACGAGTAGCAACACATTTCAGCTCCTTGTATTTCACGGTAAGCTCTTCAATATTTTTTCTTGTACTTAATATCTGTATATAAAAGATAAAATAATTAAGTTAAGTACTGATATAATTTAATCATCATATTATATTATATCTTAAGACTTACTAAACTGATGCAATTTTTTTGCTCTGACAAAAGTTCATTTAAAGCTTTAAGATGTTGTGATTGCTCTTCTTTCACATGCTTCTCTTGTAATTTGATAACCCATTCAAGTGCATCTCCCAATGAAACTTCGCTCTTGTCTTTATCCAATTGAATACAATTTAAATCCAACTGTTGAGAAAGGTAACTAGTTGTCTTCAATAATCTATTAAATTCTAATTCGATTCTTTCATCTTTTTCTTTGGGCACTGTTTTTCCTATGTTTGGTTCATAAAGAGGGCATTTTGTGTTGATTTTAGACAGCTTCATATTAATATGTTTGCTAAGAACAGCCAAAGGGCTTCCTCCTAATAAAAATTGACAAAATGTATTGTACTCGTATCGTTTTGTATTTTAAAATTACTTTATATAAAGGACGTAGACGTTATTCAAAAAGGATTGATGTTGGACCCTGAACTGAAGAGTATAAAGATTTTTGAAACAATTCAATTGTAGATTTTAACAAAATCATAAGGCTAGGATGCTAAATAAATATATAATATAAAGTTACACAACTATTTGTGCGGTGCTTTCTGACGTTTCCCAAACATTTCATAAAATGTAAAATGAGCACCTTACTGATATGTTTTCAAATTTTTTTTAGTTTGATTCCAATTAATATTTTAGAGAATGAACTCTTGAAAAATTTAGTAAATAAAATGGGACCAAGTTTATTTTTTTAAAATAGTGTAGCTCTTTGAAGTATCTGTGACTGCATCAAATTTTTTTGGAAAACAAACACACTTCCAAACGTTAAGCTTTCCGAACGACATTCAAAACTTTATGCTCTCAGGTCTCAGGACCCAAAATCAAGCCTTTTTGAATTATAGTACTTTCATAGCAATAAACCAATACCTAATCCTGTTATTAAAAATGCTCCCAAATCTAAAAAAAAAAAAGATATTTTAATTTACTTTAGGATTCAATTTAAAAATCATTTAAGCTTCACCTGCAACATAATTTCCTTTCCTAAAAAATCAAGAAATTGAAATATTAAATTAAGAATATTAAGTTATTTTATCTAATTATGAATATAATCTATTGTGTAATAAAACCTGAATGTTGCAATTCGGCCCCCAACTCTGTCTCTCGCTTCGATAACAGTTACATCCATCCCAAATCTTTGTAATTGTTGCCCTGTAAGTAAGCCTGAGACTCCTGCTCCAATTATTATTACTTTTGTTGGTTTTCTAAACTTCATAAGTTCACTCAAATGTTCAAATATACCAAAATTTATATGTCCATGTCTATTTAAATAGTGGTACGTCCTTTCAATCAATTCTTTATCAGTAGTCGAAAACATTTCAAACTCAAACTTACTCTTAGCGTTAGATAAAGTTAATTCCCTTTTAGTGTCCTCAAGCCAATGTTGTATGATACGAGTACGAATGCTTAGATATAGTTTTTGAGTTGGTTGAGGTGCTTGAGCAATGTCAGGAAAAGCATTGGACTCTAAAAAACAGAGTATAGAATTCAGTTTATTAAAAAAGGACCAACATATAACATTTTTTAACAAGTGAGATACTAAATCGATAGAAAATTTAACGAGATAACGAATAATAAAAACCCTTTGTGTAAAAATCTCGCTCGCTTTGATCACCCACACCCAATTATAAACTACTGTTATTAGATTAGGTTTATTTCACAAATATCAATAATATTGTAGTTAGTTTTAGAATATAAATATACCTGAACAACTTAATTTATCATATGGTAGACGACATTGAGAAGCAGTTGCTTCTAAACCTGCAAAACCTCGAGGAAATTGAAATGAATCGAGGCTTGGATCATCTTTTAATGAAGGTGGTGCATACTCGAGGTCATCATCGTCATCGGACTCAAATACATCTCCTGCAGTATCTTTCTTTGAAAGAGCAGATCTAATTTAAAAAACCAAAATAAAAATGAGTCATTCGAAAATACAAAAATTAAAACAAACTTTTGGATCAAGGTCGAATCAAGATAGTGTAATGTACCTTGTTTGAACTTTTTCTACTCTCGCAATTCTCTCATCTTCTTCTTGACACGTTCCACCTTCTTCGTCTTCATTCACTAGAGATAATTTAGCTTTGTCACCTTTGTTCTTAACAATTTGACGACGACGACTCATAATGCTGAGTTTACCAGACCTTCTTTGTCAGCCTTTCTTGTTAATAATGATGATTAGGTTTTTTAAAGAATTCTTAACTTTCTTGTTGACTCTTAATTAATTTAACTTTTTACCATCTATTTAATATAGTTAAAATAAATACTTAAACTACCTTACTTATCGTTAGTAATGGGCTCGGGCTCGCCTTTTGACAACGGAAATTTTTGGTTGGTTTGTTCAGGCAAGGAGGTGGGCAAAGAATGGAGACTTTTATTTTGAGTGTAAAATGTCATTTTACACTTACAACCATATTTCATAAAAAATATAAAAAGCAATCTCTGAACGAATATTTACATCAAGATAATTATTTAGAGAACTATAAAATAGAATTTAATTAATTACAATTACCCAAAGTATCAGCATATACCCTTGCTCATGCCCATTTCCGCATTGTTTTTTAAGCAGCTCAAAAGTCTCCAATTCTTTGCCCACCTGCTAGACATATCAAACCCAAAAATTTCCGCTGTCAAAAGGCGAGCCAATTACTAACGTAAGTAAGTTAGCTAATTCTTTTATTTCTACTATTTAAGATAGATGTTAAAATGTTTAATTTAATTAAGAATCAACAAGAAAAAAATAGAAACCAACCAAAAAGTAAGTAAAGTAAAAAGTAAAAAAAGTAATAAAAAAGTAATCTTCAAAAAACCCCAGTCAGCCTATAAGAAAGGCTGAGCGAGGCCCGCGAGAGCTTAAAAACCCAACACCGACGCCTTTTCAGTTCTAATCCTAATCTTTTCATATTCAGTTTCAGATTTCAATTTTCATTTTTCAATCAGATCAGAATCAGAATTCAGAAACAGAAAAGAAAGATTGCAAAATAATTTTTTTTCTAAACCCATTTATTTTTATTTTTGAAATTCGATTTGAATATCTTATATATACATATAGTAGGTACAATTGGCTTTAGTATTTTAATTTTAAATTAACTAACAATTGACATTACTAGTAGAGGTATAGGATTATATTATATTACATACTTAGGTACTATCTATTTTACTAGGTAGGTATCTAAAATATTAAATTTTATCTATTAAATAATGCAATACAAAATGCAGAGATACAAAAACATTCTTATAGGATTAGATGTACAGATATTTTAGTATTAAAATTAAAAATTAAAAATTAAAACTTAAGCTAAGCTTGAGATTGTTATTATATTAGGTAATAATATGAATTACCGGTAGGTACATATACCTAAACCTAAAATAGAACAAAAAAAATCTTTTGAAACTGGAGTTTTTACATAGGTATTTCTTTCTAAATCTAACTTGCCAATTTTTTTATTTATAAAATGGATAAAAATGCTTATTAATTAATACACTACCCTAAAAGTAAAGAAAATAAATTATCATTTTAATCTTATCTAATCTTAAATCAGAGAACTTAAAGAATAGAACATGTTAAAGAAATATTTTATATCGTTTGTTATGTTTTGGAACATCAACTGAAGAATTTTCCTCAACTATTTGAATAATATTAACTATGATCCCTCTTGTCGTTCATTTTGACTTGATAGTAAATCAGATTTAAAGGATACATTATACATATTATTAGGGTTATTGAGATTGGAACTTTTCTGGAAGCTTTGGTACATCTACTCGATATAACTTTATAAGAGGAACTTTATTTGTTACTGCCAGCTTTCTTTTTGTATTTTCTTTTTCAATCAATTTTAAGAGAAGAATACAACGATGTCGAATCTCTTTTATATTCCGTCCTTTCAAAAAGATATCATATTCGTTCGCTTGCCTATATAAATATAAATACAAATATAATTTTATTTATAGCTATTCATGAATCAGAACACTACTTATGTTCGTAATTTAATTCGAAAAATCCAATTATGCTATCAACATTATGTAGCAATTTAAATAAATAGTTTGTCAGAGCTGAATTAAATGTATCAATGATCTTTTCTTTTATTTACCACTTACTTAATATTGACATGAAGCTTTTCAAAAACACGAGGATCGTCTAGTTCCAATTGATGCAACCCAAATAAAAGTGCTTGGTCTTGAGCTTCAGTAAATCTCCTTCCCTTCCAGCTTGGTGGATCATAAATTATGTTTACACTCCTTGGTGTTTTTACATTAATCATTTTTATGTTAAGCAATTTCTTGAACCGCTTCCAATGATCAGAAACTACTGTCTGGAAATTTTCTTTTTCCAGATGAGTTTCAAATCCGTCTAATTCATACTACAAAAGGGAATAACAAAAATATTAGCATTCCAAGCTAAGCAAATCTCTAGTTCAAATTAATAAATATTAAATCTTACACATCGGTCCCAAAAAACTTGCGCATATTCAATCACTTCTTCAGGTAATTTTCCATTTACAAACTTGCAAATTTCGTCTAGATTATCCATACCAAAGATTTCAGAACCTTGTAAAAACGCTTTTACTTCTCTCATTGTCCAATTAGAAAATGATTCTTGCTTAAGAGTATTCTTTTCCATCATTTCTTGAATAGATAATTGTGTACTTCTTGCTAGTCGGTCTTCTTCGGATTTAGCAATGAGTAAAGTCATTCCCTTTACTTTGACTTTAAGTGGCTGGAAAAAACAATGATAAAATATTAAAACAAAAAAGCACGAATTTTATTTTTATTTTTATGTAGGTATTTATTTTGTTACTTTATATCCAGTTAAATATCTATAATGATCCAATTCATGATAGTATAATTCAAACAAACGAGGTGACGGAAATTGTATTTGTTGAGGTAAAACTGGGTTGTAGATCTAAAAACGAAAGAAAAAAAATTATTCACCTATCCTATTTAGGATTAGTTAGGCTACTACTATTTTAATACTTATTATATTAGCAATAAATAAATAAATAAATAAATATAATCTAATTATAATATTCTAGTGTAAAAATAGAATATAGTACCCTTTGATTCTGTTGTAATGATGTAGAAGTAGAAGGGATAAATGGATTGACTGTAAGAAAAGTTATATTATTAGTATTGTTGTTTGTTTTGATTTTTGTGGAGATTTACCAGTTTTACTTTTACTATTGGTATTATTTTTGAAAGAGCCAGATGGTTCAAAATCTTTGTCTGCTCCATAATTTTTCTCCATCATTTTAAAATCTGTAAAATCTTCGGTATCATAAACCTGCTTTTTAGTCCTTGGTCTTAATTGAAACACATTAGAGCCTCTCTTTTCTTTCTCATCTCTCATTACTTTAAAATTTTGTCCTTCAAATAAAAATGAATTAATTTGTGGGATTGCTAACATTGCAGTTAAAGATTCAGTTGGTGGTTCTTCAATAGTAAAATTTTGTAGTCCGCCTTCATCGAGCTTTTCAAATTTCTCATTAAATTCTTCAGTTCTTTGTTTACTTTTAGCAAGGATATCCTCAATATTCGCATCTATCAGCTCACTATTAGCTATATTTGTTTTTATAATGTTTTCAGCTCCAAATTTTACAATAGCTGAAAGTTCATCTTTATTCTGTGCGATAGCAGCTGCAGGGTCTGATAATCGTCCTTGTTGAATTACAAGCCAGTCTAGCCTTAGTTTTGCTAAAAAAGTAAGTAAATATCAAAAAAGATCCATTTTATTTTAATTTCTAACCAACAATTATATTAACTAGATATAGATAAGGGATTAAGGAATAATAAGGAATGAGATATTTAAGTTATTTTAAATGTTACCTTCAGCTCTTTCAATAATTTTCTCTTCAACAGTGGAATCGCAAATTAAACGGAATATTCTTACTTCTTTTTTTTGCCCAATTCTGTGGCATCGATCCTAAGAAATATATATATTTTTTAAATTAATCACATAACCGTTATCACACTTCACACTCATTAAAAGATAACTGGACTAAAAGTATTTTACTACAATGATAAATTAAATACCATAGCTTGGAGATCAACTTGAGGGTTCCAATCACTATCGTAAAGGATGACAATATCAGCTAGATGAAAAATAGCATCTTTATTAATTTTCTATAATTATTTTTCTATATTTTCTTTACCTGTGGCCAAATTAATGCCCAATCCACCAGCCCTGGTTGTAATTATGTACATGAATTTTTCACTGTTAGGAGCATTAAATGTTCTTATTCCTTTTGCACGGCCCTCATGGTCTGTACTTCCATCTAACCTGCAATACTACAGTAAATAAAATAGATTCAGAAATAAGTAGTTAAACAGATTTTAAAAAAGCTTTTTCTGAATGAAATAAACTTCTTTCTGTAATTAAATTATTTAGAATTTGAATTTACCTTATGACCACGCCATATACAATAATCTTCAATAATATCAAGCATCGATGTAAATTGACTGAATAATACAACACGAGATCCTTCAGCTTTAAGTTTCGTAAGCAATTTGTCAAGTACTATCATTTTCCCACTATTATGAATAATGTGCTAAAATAAATAATAAAAAAATAGAAGAGAGGTAAGCATAAGCTTTAGAATAAATTTAAGTTAGCAAGAGTTTACATCATCGGTCGTATACGGTGGTCCTGGTTCTGAACCATCAAAGAGATAGGGATGATTTGCGCATTTTCTTAATTGCATTATTACATTCAATAGTTTACATTTTGTAGGTTTCCCCGACGCAGTTGATATAAAGATCTCTTTCATTAGGATTTTCCTGTATAGCTGCCTTTGCATGTCTAGAAAATATTAAAGTAAGACACCGTTTACAAAAAATTCAGCATAAGTATAATCCCAAATCCCCTCTATTAAAAAACTTACCTGTTATACTAACATAAATTTTCATTTCCTTTTTAGGAGCCACTAAAAATTATAAATACGATTCAACATTAATAATTCATTCAATATCATATAGGTAGATCAAAATTATCAAATAAAATTAATAATTTTACGTGTTTTTTCAACGTCTGATTTAATCCTGCACAAAAATATGACAAAAAATATTTAACTTTTGTACACAATCACAATGTAAACAAATATTAAATTAAAAATTGACCTACCTTCTAAGTAGATAAGGTCGCAATGTTTCATGTAATTTTTTCACAAGTGAGAGATCAGCCTCATTCGATTTGAACCAATTATCAAATTCCTAGATTATTAAATAGATAATTCATTGACTGGGTTATTCACAAAATTGTTTGACTGAAAACTCAAATTATTCAGGATATTTTTTAACAAACCTCCGAGCATTTAAATGTTTCAGGTAAGAGAAAATTTAACAAACTCCACAATTCGAGAAGATTATTTTGTAATGGGGTTCTAAAATTTAAAAATAAAATCATGTCTTCAACAAAACAAATAAAAGTCTTGTTGAATTGTATTTCTTTTTACCCAGTAAGGAGTAATCTATTAGCTGATTTCAGGTCTCGTACAATTTCTGATAGCTTACAATTCTTATTTTTAATCCTGTGTGCTTCATCAATGATTATATAGAGCCATCCGTATTGTTTAAAGAAATTTTTCTCAAGTAGCACCATCGAGTACGAAGTAACTAATACATCAAACTTTGATCCTGACTTAACAATTTTTTTAAGATACTCTTTTCTTTCCTCTTTATGTCCAATTACACAAATTGCTTTTAACGAAGGGCACCATCTTTATAAAAAAAATCATTCATTTCAAATTAGATACTTAGGTATATATTTTCCTGCTTATCTTTATCTTATTTTAATGCAATCCGCAGGTACCTTTTAAATTCATCCATCCAGTTAGAGAGACAACTTTTAGGACATACAACCAAATGTGGTCCGTCACAATTACGATAATATTTTAAATACCTAAAAATTAAAATGAAAACACTTTTTATGTAACCATTTTTGCACTGTACAAAATATGTACAACAATTTACACTTACCCTAAGAATGCAATCGTTTGCAGAGTCTTCCCTAATCCCATTTCATCTGCAAGACTTATCCGGTTAAAAGAGAGAAAATTAGCCAAGTTAGGTTAAATTAAAAGACTTATTTTATCCTAACCAATTCTAAGCCAAAAATAAAATAATTTTTCTTTGATTTGATGTTACGTTGAGAATCGTGCTTATAAGTTTTTCTAATAAAATTCCCTTTCTATTAAAAGAGTCTAGATTTAAGTTGAGGTTTAACAAAAAATATAAATGGCAGTTTTAAGAGAGCTGAGCTTAAAGTTTTAAGAGAGCTTTTGGCTGATTAAATTAATATTAAAAGGTGAATAAAATATAAATATTCAAATACTAATACTATTATACACTTTACATTAAGTATTACAAAATAGTAGATTCGATAGCAAATTATAGCAATTAGTATCAAGATTTAATTATTAATGCCAACGTCCATAATAATAGTAAGTATGTAAGTGTAGATGTTTTAAGAACTGATAAAAATTTCAAGATTTAACTTACATGCCATTAATCCTTTTATCATATAATTCGATGATCCAATTAAGTCCCCTTACTTGATAATCTCTCATTAATCCGCCTTTTATGAATCTAGGCGTATTATCAAATTTATTCACATCTTGATCTTCTATGTCAATTTCTTCTGAATCACTGTCTTCTATAAGATCAATATAATCGATTTCATTGATGCTGTTTTTCTTCCTTCGAGCTGATTCTTCTTCTTCTTCAACTTCTCCCTCTTTATATTTTACTTCAGTTTTTGAGTTTGGTCGATATCCTGGAGTTTTATCCTTCACTTCTTCTTTAATTTTACTAACATCTGTTCGTCTGGAACATCCTAAACTTGCTGTATTTCTCTTATTTATGACAACCGGCCTATAATTGCTAATTATAAATTAGATTTTAAATTACATAATATTTATCAAAATATTAAATAAAAAGTAGTAATAAGTTACAGTTACTCACTTTTCAATAATTTTAGCATAATCCACTTTTAAATCTCCATCTTCTCCTGAATCCAAATCCAAACCTTTTACAACTTCAATTTCCATTGCAAAAAACTTTCTATAAAAGAAATAAAATAAGAATATTTGATTAAAATGCTAAATTCTATTCAATACAATACAATACAATACAATGATAGATTATGATTACTAATTAATAATGTAGGTATGTAATGTATATGCATGTTATGTTATGTATTACGTATTAAATCTACATGTACCATAGAACATTATAATCAATCATAAATGAACACCCATCCATCCATTAACTAACCATTATTTAAAACACTTAATAACAATGAGAAATCTGTCTGACAAGATTCAACAAAATCTTGTCCTCAATTTTCGTAGTTATGCCGTGCGTGTCGTAATGCAATGTACCTAAATTATCTAAATTCTTTAAGGTAGTTCTCGGACTCGACTGACTGCCCGAGACGAGTACTGAGTCTACCGAGAATCGAGAAAGTGACAGTCGACAGTAGTAGTCAGAATAGAAATGCATACAAAAAATTGAAAAATCCCCTAAAATCCCCTTATCCTAAATTAAAATGTAAAGTTCAATTAATGCAGCTCCAAAAAATCTGTTTTAGCCTTCATTTCACAAGTAAATCGGTGTACTTATAATAGGCCAAAATTTGATTTTTCAGAGCTGAACTGAATGAACTTTTATATAATAATAAAAAGAAACAAGTCATCAAAAATCAAAAAAATGTGAGTAAAGAATAAGGGGGGAGTTTTTTCATATCGAGATCGATGAGAATTAGATGAGAATGAGAATTAGATTAGATTAGATACGTATTTTACGAGTATATACTTATTTTACTTACCTTTTCTGATCTGCCTGTGCGTGAAGTTGACCCCTTTGACCTGTCAACTAGTAGACAATGACGACGAACATCTGCTAATTGAATTAAATCTTTAGGAGATAATAATTAGGCAATTAAATTGAAAAAATTGCAAAAAAATTAAAGAAAAAGAATCGATTACTCGTATTATGCAATGCATGCATGCAATTGCAAAGCAACTATTGCAAGTCGCGTGGTTTGTGTGCAAAAGGCAAAAATCTCGAATTGAGCAGCTCGATTCGAAATCAGGGTTTGACTTAGGGTCGGACGGGGAAAGTAAATTTAGTGAATGTTCCAAAAAAAAAATTTTAGGGGTCACA
>JAQIXA010002043.1:0-20094 GCA_034699045.1 Nanhermannia cf. coronata Gr-Ori-00579 | reverse complement strand
GATTTTGGTTTTGGGATTTTGGTTTTGGGATTTTGGTATTTTAGGATTTTGGAATTAGGATTTTAGCCGCGACCCAAGTATGACATTTCAAAATTTCAACATTTTCGAAATTTTGAAAAAAATACTTGAATATTTTTACTATAATCTGCTATTTATATTAAGATAATATACAGGAAATGAACTAGTTTATTATATTATAATAGATAAATACCTACTTTATAAGTATTTAAGAGATTATAATTGATTTTTTCTACCATTATTGACAATTTTTCTTTATAAAAATTTCAAGACCTTGATTTCTCAAATTAATAAAAATGTAATTTCCTTGCTCTATTATTCCGGCAATTATTAATTTTTTGTGTTCGTGATGACTTTGCACAAAATTTTTCTACACTTTTAAGCTTTTTTTTATGGAAATAATCCCCTCGTTCATATACATACAATTAGGCTAGTTTATACAAGATCTAATTAAATTACTTAGGTATATAGATACAATTTGATACATAAGTACATTTTGTACATTTAGCACAATTATATTGAGCTGAAAATGAGCCTTGATACCCATAATTTTGGGCTGTAATCAAGTGCAAATATAAAATTAAATGTCTCAAAATAATTGAAAAATTGTATTATCAATCTCATAAAGATTATCAGATTTTCGATTTCAATGCAATTTCAATGTACTTTTCCATTCGAAACCTTTGAATTAAAAAACATAATGGATTCCTACTCAGGGTTTTAAATTATTCAAAAAATTGGTTCTAAATCAATACGGTAGAAGTATTGCATCGATATTTCAAGATTTCCGATTTTTGGTGGCTTTAAAATCAAAAAAATCGAAAATTTGCATCATAAATTGCATTAAAATGTCGAATTTTCAAATTTAGGATTCTTAATGTCAATTGAAATTGACCATCAAGCACGTAAAGTCGAAAATTAATTGAAAAATTGCATTGAAATTTCAGAATTTTGAATTTTTTCTGACTTTAAAATCGATTGAAATTAAGTTAAACTCAAAAAAAATCCAAAATTTTGCTTAAAAATTGCATCATAATGTCATAAATTCCAATAATTGTGACTTTAAAACCCATTGAAATTGTAAATCTCTAAATTTTTCATCGACTTTAAATGAAATTTGTCAAGTTTTTTAGGTCCATTTCTACTTCGCACAATGACCTAATTTTAAACTACAATTTGATAATTCCACATCCTTTTTAGGAGCTTGAATAACGAGTTCTGTACAAAGGTTACAATTTATTTTTAATTTAGCCATTTAGGTACTTATAATTAGCCTTACTATTTATAAAACACATAAAAGTAAATTTTTACAAGCTCTATGACCTAGTCCTTGACCTTTTATTCTAATATACCTATATAATAAAATTTAGAAATTAATTTAGTTGTAAATTCGAATGATAAATCATCAGATTAGATTAGATTTACTTTATGATATAATTTGTATAATTCCTACAATGCAATTATATAGAAAAGGGATTTGCATACAAATTTAGTGTGAAATTGAGGGGAAATTTGTAAAAAAAGTTTTTTTTTTCATTCCTTTTCTTAGGATTAGTTTGAGAAGATAAAAAGATCAGATTGTGTTCTCGAAATTATAAATATAAAGGTTAGATAATTAAATTTCCGCACAATTCCTACCTCGATTGTATCACCCTTATGGAAAGCTCGACTTTTTTCAAATTTCAAATTAAATTTTGTGAAATTTTCAAAATTTCTATTTCCTAAATGTCATACAAAGGCCTTCTAAAGGCAAATACTAATATTTGACCTAAAACAGGCAAAAAATCACCTTTAAAAGTCCTAAAAAACCTTTTAATAGATACTTAAGAGCTTTAAACAAGGGTCACTATTTAAAAAATCCAAAATTTTGGAGTCAAAAATCTTAAATCTTGAACAAATCTTAAGTGTTAAATGGGCTAGAAAAGCCTTATGATAAGTAGGAATAGTTTGAAAATTTTTTTGAATTTTAAACATCCTGTTTTAAGCCTAAATTAGTTGTTTATTTGGTCTAAAACAGGCAGAGAAAAACTCAAAAAATGATTTTAGTTAATAGTTTCAAAAAAGGGCCTAAAAGTCACAAAAATAGGACTTGGTGGCGTATACCAGTATTAGATCATAGATATACTTGGAATAAAGCATATTAAAATGAATTTTTTTAATAATATAATCTAATTATAATTATAATTGGATTACAAATTTGAAACTAAAAAGTGTGAAATTGAAATTTCAATAAGAAACTCGTAAAATTCCTATTTATAAAGTACTTAAATTTTTTAATACCTTCTAAAATATCAGTAGGATACTCCGTATTGCACAGAATACAGACATATTAGTATATAATACCTATATGGTAGTTAAGTAAATATTTTGGTTAGGTAAATGCGAGTTAATTTTTTTTTATAAATCGTGAAATGAAATGCTAAACACGTGTGTGTGTGTGTATACCTTTTTGTGTAAATTATGAATTTTAATTTTTTTGCAAATCTTAATCCTAATCTTATGTAATTACCCAACCTGCAATGTTATTAGTACAAGTTCTTCATAAGACACTAATTTGATAGTCAAATATTTTATTTTTCAATTAAGTTCCCTTTTTGATGTTGACTATGATAATATCTATATTAGTTTGACTACTTATACTCTTACACGGTGTTTACAATATGACTCAACATTTTTAATTAGGTAGGTATCTATATTTGGATTGAAAAATTGATGAAAAAACCTTCAAAACTTTAAATAGTAACTACCATAATACCTCTAAAAGCTGGAAAAATAGCAGAAACTCGATGAAAAAAGGCCGAAATCGAGTCAATTTTGACCAGGAAATGTACTCAATTTTAGGTGTATTGAAATCGTTTTTGAGTAATCTCACTAACAGACAGACAAAAGTACAAAATTTCAAGCAAAATTGCTCGCTTCGTACGACAATTATAACGCCATGAAATTTTATAAATGATCTCTAAAAATGTAAAATTGAACATTGAGTAGATGAGCTTTTAGTTCGAAATTAGATAAACTTGTGTGTTTAAATACCTAAATGACTTGAAAAGTTAGTTATGAACGACTCTGTATATATACATATGTAAGAATATGATATAAAAATAGTGTAAAAATTAATCTTTTATGTTTTTATTTATATTTGTACCTCAAACAAATAGAGGTGAAAAACTCTCAAGGACTTTATATCTTATGGTACCTACATACAGATATATACTATCTGTGTACTTTATTAGCTTTAAAGACTTGTTTATAAATTTCAGGCCGAATTTGTAATTTGTTCTGCACATATTTATAGCTTGTTAAAATCAAATTACTTTTTGATTGATAATTCAAATACCTATATGTACATATTATATATCTACTATTACCTACTACACTATTTCAAGATTTTAAAACAAGTAAAAGTTTGCAAATTTTACAAAAATTTTCTAAAATCCTCAAAACTGTTCATCAAACTTCAGTCGTTTAGTTGGACCATTGAAAAGGCCGGCTTATGCATGTGCTAATTATTGAAATTTTCTTTTAAATTTGTCAAAATTTGAGAAAATTGTGTCACAAGAATCAAATTTTTGATGAATTTTCTTAAAAATTCTCAACTTTTACTTGTCATAAGAGTATATTAAATGTGTTTTATAAATATTTTTTAATAATTTTCTTGAGTTGGAGGCCCAACGAATTCATTGTTGACCATCGTGTCAATTCGAGTGTTGTTTTAAAAATTTGACCAATAATTTTCCGAGTTCAATATGGAACGGCGTAAATTTTGGAAATTTTTCTACAAAATTATCAGTTCTACTTGTAGGAAATTAATTTATGGATTTATTTCAATTTTGTTAATTTTCCCTGGATTACCAGCAATCTTAATGTTACTATTTGGTGTATTGATTTATCGAAATATTGTGATTTTTTGTGGAAAATTTAAGAAAAATTTGGTTGAAATTTTACCAGTTGGTTCGAATACATTTGCAGTTGATGATTTGAACAAGCCTAGAAATAATATTGTGATTGTGATTGATATTGATGGACCAATTGGACTGGACAAGGCGACCGAGATCATTCAAAATCGACTAATTTTTAACAAAAATTTTCCACAATTACAACAATACTATAGTAGTTTTATGGGATACCTGTTTTGGTCTCATGATGAGGATTTTGAAATTTCTCGCCATGTCAAAAATTTACCAAAAGATTTAGCTTATGAAGAATTTTTTGATTTTTGTGAGTATACTAGTAGACCTTGGCCTAGAAATCAAAGCCCCTGGGAATTTCTTATAGGACCTTATGGAGATGGAGAGAAAACTAAAGTGGTTTTCAAATATCATCATGGTTCAGAAAAAATTTCCAAAATTTGTCAAAATATATCAAAATTTTTTAATTTTTTCCCTTTTTAGGTATTGGTGATGGATACAGTATTGTCAAAATGCTTCTCAAAAACCTCATTCAGATTGATGATTCAAAAATTGCTAAACCAAATTTTCCAAAAAGGGGTGGATGGGCAGAATTTTTGTAAGAAAATTCCCAAAATTTTCAAAATTCTCAATCATTTTAAATCATTACTTATAGATAGTAGGTCAAGAATTTTTCATATTTACAATTTGTATCATTTTTAGAATTTTAGATTTTTAGAATTAATTTAAAAAAAAATTTGATTTCAAATAAAAAAATTTAGATATAGTTATACACTATTATGTAGTCATATAATATATTTCAAGATCAATTTGAAATCCTGGTTTTCGTTCATTTTTTTACATTACTTCGAAATGTAGGATTCCAGTTCCACATTAGTCATATATATCATATTGTGATCTACGTATACGTTATATAGAAAGTTTACTCTATCTATTAAGTAGGGTACCCTACTTAAAATTAAAATTCTATAAGATACAAAGAATATTTCTAAATATTTTCAATTTCAAGGCTTTATAG
This sequence comes from Nanhermannia cf. coronata Gr-Ori-00579, assembly GCA_034699045.1. Lineage (NCBI taxonomy): Eukaryota > Metazoa > Arthropoda > Arachnida > Sarcoptiformes > Nanhermanniidae > Nanhermannia > Nanhermannia cf. coronata Gr-Ori-00579. The sequence continues at coordinate 15,150 of JAQIXA010002043.1, read as the reverse complement.
ATCAAAAATTTTGAGAAAAAACTTCGGTCTTCTGGTGAAATCAATACTACCGTGATTCAGAAAGACTCGAGTTTAATTTAATCTCTATTTTGATTGAATTTACCTCTATATTTTTGGTCTAACTTTATCTCTGTATGAAATTGACCCAAAATAATTTTAGTTTAGTTAGGATTTTAAATTTTTTTGGGTAAATAACATAAGTTTAACCAAAAATATAGGGACAAAAGCCGAAATAGGATAGATTAAATCTGATCTATTTAGTGTAGAAATTGATAAACAATTAACTTTTATTTTCTTTATCTTAACTTTTAATTTTTCATGGCTGTCAATTTGAGAACTCGTAAAAATTAAAACCCTCCTTACTACACTATACGGGGTATTCTTCTCTTTTAAATTTGAAATCCTAGATTTCGTAATAAGAAATGAAAGATTTTTGATTACCTGAAAATTGCCAAAAAATTGTCAAAATTTTTGCTAAAATCGCCTAAATAGGCGACAATTTAGCTAATTTTTGCAAGATACTCTTATTTTCAAATGTATTTGGGCCAGTGATAGGAATTCAAATTGGAAATTGAAATTAAAATACGAGCAGAATGTAATTTAATGAACATTTATTTTTATTGGCAGGTTCAAGCTGACAATGCCATTTAAAATCCCATATGAACTTACGCAGCAAATGATTGAAGGCTCAGATCAAAATGTATGGATTTTAGATGGGCCCAAATCCGAGTTTTACCATTCAATTCAGACGACGGGAATTCCGATGTCACTCATCAAATTTGTAAAACGGAAATTTCGAGTCAGTTTTTTCACAGTACTAGTCTGTGTAAGTACAAAATTTTCGACTCTTTTTTTATATAACTAGTTTCCAAATATCTACAAGTAAAGTTTCACAAAGCATAAAAAAATCTGATTTTGAAGATTATTTGAATACATATTTTGAATCTTGTCCGGGCATCAATCAGCATCTCTAAAGCTCTAGAAAATATTTAAAGGCTCCGATTTAGATTTAAACTCCTTTTTGACTATTTTCCTCCCTAATTTTTTAAAACATCCCAAAAATGATCAAATTCCCCCCTAAACCCTATCCTAACAAAAATAAACTTTCAATTTGCAAATACTATTCTCATGAAATTTGTTGAATCTTGTCAAAGTTTGGTTTAGTTTCATAATTTAATAGATTTAGCTTTAATCAGAAGTCATAAAATTTGTCACATTTTAGAGTCTAGTCTTGAGTCTCAGGTTCATTTTGGTCATATTAGATCAAGTGAACTTTTAGGTGGTTATATCAATTCTCTAGAATATATTCTACCTATATTTTTTCTTAAAATATCAAAATTTTTTGAATATTGGCTAAAATTTTATCTGAATTTTGTGTCGAAATTATACTTTTCTCAATTTTGAACTTTTTTTGAGCTTTTTGAAATTTTGCTTGTAAGTTCATAGAACATATTCGTAATAGTAATTATCATAAAGATAGAAATAAAAATAACCATTTAATTAAATGACTTTTTTTGGTAATCTCAGGCGATCTCAGGAGCCATTCGGACCACCCTGGCCGAGTCCGGAAATCTCTGGACTCCGAAAAATATGTCGAGTTGTAATGCTGTACCAATGCCCAAACATCCGGACCACAAATTAACCAACTATTTGTAACTCAATTACGCTTAATTTAACAAAAAATTCTCATAAATTCTCAAGTTAATTTTGATAAAGATTTTGCCATTTTAGCTTGAAATTCTATTTTTCCATTTCAAATCAGTATTATTGCTTCAAAATGCAAAAAATAGAGTTTGATTAGATCTAATTAGTAAACTTTTTTGAAAGATATCTTCGAATTCTAGGCCTTTACTATATAAAACCTCATATAAAAGCCCATTTGAAATCGAAGATGTCCTTTGAACATTTAGTTTTCTAATAAACCAAATGTTTAATTAAAATATTCTTGAGAATATCATGACTAGAAGTATCTTTAATTTACCCTTAAATGTATGGAATCTATTTAAGGAACTCTAATGGTTTGAAATTAACCTAAAAAGCTCAAAATTTCTCGATATTTTTAAGGATATTTTGAGTATGGATATTTTGTCCTGAACTGTTTGCTAATCATTAAAGTGTTTTCAAACTTTTTATTTTATTTCTAAAGCTCCTGGCTCTACTGATAGTGCTTAAGACTAGTTAATTTAACCAATAGACCAAGGTATGGTTAATTAATAAAAGTTTTTTTTTCTTCTAACTTTTTTTAAAGAACTTATCTGGAGATAAAATTCCCCGTTGGAATTGCTGACCCGAGGGAAAGATTGAAAAAAATTGAGAGAAATTTGAACCGACTTAAAAACTCGACTTTACCTGCCTCAAATTTTTGGCTTTCAAAAGCTCTAGGGGCATGTCCATCTAAAATGCTTGAATTTATTAGGAAATCTGTACTCACTTGTACATTGGTCACAAGGTAAAATTTTTATATATTTTTATACAACGTCGAATGAAAGATTTTTTTTTCAAAATTGTGAGAATTTCAAAAAAATAATTAGGTGTAAAAAATATAAATCTCCTTTACAAAGTTCAAATTCATCAAAATTTTAACAATTTTTATAAAAAATGGCCAAATTCCCCAAAATTTTTAAAAATTACAACTTTCAAGTGTCACAAATAAAAAATCTTTTAATATTTCAGTAATTTTCCTGGTCCTGAAGAAAATGCACATGTTTTCGGGCATAAAATCACCTCGATTAAAGCCTACGATGGTTATTATTACGGAAATCCTGGTAAAAATTCTCAAAACTTTTCAAAATTTTATTCTAAAATATCCAAAATTTCCAGGTGTTACTATCCTAATGCTCAGCTATGCTGGTTCCATGAGTATAAATTTAAACGTAAATAAATCCATCATCGAGGATTCCAAAATTGTGAAAAATTTATCAGACAAAATCATACAAGAAATTGAAAATTTGGCTCAAATTCAACTAGGTGAAGGAGATCTGATGGTTTTTGGCCAAGATATGGTTTGAAATTTTCAAAATTTTCAAAAATTTTATACCTACTACTCTATTACATGTTACCTGAATACTGAATACCAAAATAATTTCAAAAAAATCTTGATATTCTATAATACTTATTTATGACTTAGGTTTAATGTCATCCCTATTTTGGTAAAAACCATCTATATTTTTGGTCAAAATATAAAAAATTCAACCAAAATAGGGATGAGATGACTTATTTATTGTACATTTTATATTTAAAATCTTACTTTAAAACTTTAGTTAATTTTTAAATAAAGTAAAGCTACTTGTATAAATATAAATATAAATATAAGTATAAAATTATATTTAAATCATTTTGAAAAATCGGTCCATAATTTAATGATCTATGAATAGTGAGTTAGTAGTCGAGTAAATATAAAAATAAATGCCAATTTTGGCCCAAATTTGCATCATTTTGAGAGAGTTATTTTTCAAGTATTCAAGCCACCACATGGCACATTATGTAATAATAATGCTTTATAATATCCATATAGGTACTTACCATAACCATACTGTACTTGTAAGTATGTAAATATGTAGTATATTTGAATGGAAATTTTGGCAAAAAAAGTGAGCTATAAAAAAAGAGAAAAATTTACCTATTCATATTTCCTGACAAGTAAAGTTTCACAAATTTATAGGAAAAAATTATATTGCCTCTACTTTGACCAAATTCTCAGCTTTTTATAACCCTTAAATCTTAAATGATGTCTTAAATTCAGACTTTTGAGATCAGAAAAAGCCAGATTAGTTATTTTGATGCCAGTTTATTAGCCCTAAAAGTTAAGATCTTGCCAGAAATTTCAATTAATTTGGTAATTCTAGATTTATAAAAAGCTAAAATTTTAAAACTTTCTCTGTAGGTATTTGACATTCTTGATTTTGAATTTTTTTTCTCAAATTTAGGTCATTTTACTTGGCTAAGTTGGTGTAAAGTGCTTTTACTTTCCCACACGTAATGGCGATACATCTGGCTCGCTTTTTTTTTTGCGCTCAAATAAAATAGAATGAAATCCTGGGACACGCCAAAACCAAAACCATCCATAATTTTCTACACCAGCCCCAAATCCGAAATATTTTTCGACAACAAAGCATATTGTCTATTTAGCACAATGGACTCAGATTTTAGATATTATATAAGTATTGAAATACCAGAAGGTACTTTCAGTCCTTAACAAAAAGGCATTATATCCTGTACCTAAGTACAGGGTCATCCAGAATAAGATTGCGAAAATATTTAAGGTTTAGTTTAATATAGTATAGACGAGATCGGATTTTTTAACAGGTGAGATATGCAATCGATAGGAAATTTAACAGAGATCATGTATCTGAAAATATTTTGATACTATGATTAACATGTCAAAAGTTATGGGTCAATGAACTCAAGACTTTTTACATGAATGAAATGTTCAACAAAAATATTTGCCAATATTGCTACATAGGACTTAAAATGTCAAGATTTAAAATATCCAGGCATAATACGAGCACGGCTAGAAAATCATAATTTTTAAATCTTAAATTTCTATTTCATATCTCAAAACTTCTAGCGTGTCTATTGTCTATACTGATAGTATAAAACCTAAACATTTTCGCCATTTTATTCTGAGTCACCCTTTATAATATAAAGATACATACCTACTTAAAAAAAATAGTTAGTTTTAGCTATTTTTGCCTCAAATCGCAATGAAAATATCTCAAAAAATCGATAAAAATAAAATCAATCTACACATTATAATCTAAGTAATGCTTATTATAAAAGTTACTGATAAATACATACAACCAATTTTAACTCAATTTGACTTCAGGTGACCTTACAAAAGTCGTTCAAAATTTCCAAAATTTGAGTTTTTTGTTTAAAAAACTTTTTTATTCATAAAATTTAACAAAATCCACGCTAAATATTTCAAATTTAGGTGAAAAAAACTGCAGTAAATTCGGTTTTTTAAGTGTAGAAATGTTAGTATGATTATAAGGAGCTTTACCGATGGTCATTCAAGTTAATTTTATTACCTATACTAGTAGTAATAGGTACTATGCTATAGTATTGTATAATTTATCAAGTTGTTCATCCTCAAGGGACTATCTGACAAAACTTTAACTTTGTTTCTAGGCTCAACATAAAATGGGTTAGATTTTAGATCCGAAATTTTGAGCAAACTATTTTAACCCAAAAATTTATACAATTTTATGTAGTAAAGTGTATAAAGATAAGCTTTTATTACAATTCTACTACTATTTCTGTATTGTCATATGCAAAAAATTAAAATTTTTTTAATAAAATAGTATGAAAGAATGTTGAGAAATTTTGATACTTTTTGAAAATTTGAGAATTTGTAAAATGGAAATTTTTATGGTCTTATTGCAATTCACCAAATCCTCTCTTGTCTAAAAATTCATAAGCAATTTTTCGAAAATTTCCAGTTTGTATTAGAAATTTTTGCCTAAAAGTTGACTCAAGTATTTCGGTTTTTTTTCTCTGGAGAAAAAATGCGAAATTCCAAATATTTTCATTGGAAATTTTATAGATACTTACAAGTTATAAGGGTAGATTAGGGATAGTTTGGAAATGTTTTTGAAATTTGGATATTCATGTTTTCATCTAAATTATTTGTACATTTGACTTGAAATATTACATTTTTGTGAAGAGATATCCAAGATATTACAATACAAGGAGATTCAAGGAGAAAACTGTCCAAATTTCATACACATATCCAAATTGTCCTTAATCTACCCCTACTTGTATAACTTAAGGTTTGTATATTTCTTTATAGAAAAAAAAAATAAAAAAAAATAAAAGGGCAAATAGAAAGCTATCTTTCAAAGTGCCAAAAAAAGAAGAATGAAATGAAATGGATCCTAATATTTATCTGTGTATTTCAAGTTGAGTTTTTTTTCTCGATTTTTTTTCAAGTCGATATTCATATCCAACCAAAGTACTATTGTAAATACCAGTACCTACCTAAGTATTTCATATAGGTACCAATAAAAATACAAAAAATGAAAAAGATTAAGTCTGTATTATTAAACACATTGAGGATTTTTCGTTTTAACCATCAAAATTATCAGTGTTTTTAGACTTTATAGCTCAATTTTGCTCTATAATTTAGCCTAAAACCTTAGATAAAAACAAATATCTAATTTATTAGTCTTTTTATAAGTACTTTTTTATGAAAATATGACCTAATCTGGTATTAAATGTCTCAATTTAAGATCTTTAAGGGTCTTAATTATTGATTAAAAGGACTCAAGATACTGAGAATATTTTATCGAAAAATATCATAAATCCTTATAAAATATGAAAATTTGGCTTTTCTCGTACAATTGATACAGTATTAAGTTATTAGGTAACAATAAGAATTTCAAGATTTTCTATTTCGATTCAATTTCTTCACTCCAAATTGATATATTTCATCAATATTTTCACAAATCAATCAAATTTTCGAGGTAAAATTAATATACAAAGTATCCTAACTTTTAGACATTCCTATACAGACCCTATGTAGGTAAGTATGAAAAAAATTGTAATATTTTTGATATAATTTTAGTTAAAAAACGAGCTAAAAAACTGAGGGGAATTGAAAGTTAGCAAGATATAAATTCATAGATTTTTAGAGTTCAATAGTTCAGCTGTACATTTCAATTCATATACTGAATAGATAGTAGTTTTTGGTACTTGATACTTTATATAGACCAAGATTTAATCTCATCCCTATTTTGGTTGAATTTACCCCTATATTTTGCGTCTGTATGAAATTAATCCAAAATTTTTAAATTCTAAAAACATTCTCTGTAAATTTCATACAAGGATCAAATTTTATACCAAAAATATAGGAGTAAATTCAACCAAAATAGGGATGAGATTAAACTTTATTCTTTATATAGTAGAACTTGGATATAAAGTACTTAACTTTTTTTCTCTCTTTTTTGTCGAATCCGAGGCTAAAAGTAACATATCATATTACAAAACTCATATCAATCTCACATGACTTCCATTGTATGAATAGTTTTGATTTCTTCAGCTCAACTTTTACTCAAACTTTCGGTTTTTCCAATTTTTTGCTCACCCTGATCTTTTCCTTTTTTTGCAATTTTTTTTTTTTGCAATTTTGTAGAAATAGATAGATTAGTTTGGTGTCGAGTGCGGAAAAAGATCTCAATCTCGCAAATCCTACATTTTTTTCATGATTTTGCTCATTTTTTTCTCTTTTTTTGTAAAAAAATATATCATTTCCCAATGGTTTCAAGTTTCAAGAGATTCATATCTTCATATGGAAATTTTGTCGATTTTAAAAACTTCGAAACTTGTAATGAATTATTGAAAAGTATTTTTGGAGAAATCTGAATTTCATACAGTTTCTTCTATCTATTCAAATGCCTTAAAATGAAATCATTTGAAATTTTTATAAAATTTGAATCAAAACATAACCTACTTACTGTATTAAAATATCAAAAATAACAAATTTTTAAATGCATGCATTATCGAAAATTCTGCATTTTTTTACATCAAAATTTGCTCAAATTATTGTAAAATTGCTATTAAAAATAATATCAAGATTATCAAGAATTTTGCTAAATAGTAAAGCCTTTTTTGCTATACCTATATTTTTCCAAATTATAAATCTCTATAAAGTAATGTGATTTTGAATGATTGTGAATGATTATTAACTTTATGATTTTAAATGATATATTTGTTTTTTTAAACATCTGGGTATAGGTAGATACGAGTAGTAGATGTGCAAAACCTACATACATAACATATGTGTATTTACTACGAGTACAGAGCTATTTATTTTATCAAAAAATATTTTACAAAAATTTAATTGATTTAGGTAATATAATAATGATACGAGTACCTTTATAACGGCAGAGTAGACCATTTAAAAGTAAAATGATATCTTCGGGTTATACTTTTATTAATAATGAGCTTTCAAGCCTTTATATGGGTCTTAACATGCATGGCAAAGGCCTGAAATTCGAATAAATAGATCATTTCTTGTGCATTTTCAGAGTGGGACGTTATAGAGAAGTTTGATTCTACGTAGGTATTATTATAATAAAGGTAATTAAGTAGGGTACTACCTATTTATAATTAGGAAATTGTGCATATGTTACCAATGTGCTTGGTAAAGGACGCTAAAAAGCACACTGTAATTGTAAGCCTATAATTATGCTGGAAGGCTATCTATTCTATATAGCTCTCTCTATTACTTATATTGCCTATAACTATAATAGGGCCTTGCTTGTTTGTAAGATTTATTATTATTATTATGTACGCTGTACCAGTATAGTCGATGATTTTTACAAAAACAAACAAAATTATAAGTTATTCAAATCAGCTCTTAAACCCCCAATTTTGCCCTTTTTTCACAAGTTAATGCATGCCAATGCCAAGTTGAGGTCACTAGTTTGGGCTTTTACAGCTGAATTATATGAACTAATTTAGCAATCTACTTGCACGTAGAAAGAAAAAATCTAGAACTGACTTTTTTGACATGACGACTTCGACTGCTCACTGACTGACTGGAAAAGAAAGGAAATTAGTAATTTGTGATGTCTTTAACGCTTTGCTAGCACAATTTACAAACAAATAATTAATAAAATGAACTAAAGATAAGTTAGTTAAAAGTTAGTAGTTAGTAATACTAACTTATTCTTAGTATTACATCTTGTATTTTAACTTTATCACTACTCACTTTTCAAAATTTAATAAATTCGCGTAGAAAGATTATTATAGTGAACAGGTCAAATAAAGGTATACAATAAAAGCCAAATCTCAATTAAAAAATTGTCAATTAATGTCATGTCAAAAAATAAAATCAAAGTGCCCCAATAGAACATCGTTTTTTTAAACTTGAATAATAATTTTCCGCTCTTCCGAGTCTCTGCTTGTAGATTCACCAGAGAAAATGCATGCCTAAAAAACCATTTTGGATTTCGAGATTGAATTTGATTGAAACCGGAACCAAAAAGCCAAAAGCACAAAATTGAGTTCTGAAAAATCCATATTTGAGCCTTAAAAAAGGAAAAATAAGCCGAATTCAGGTAAGATTCTACTCCCTTTTAACTAACCATACACCCTTTTAACTAACCATACACCCTTTATCACAATTAGTTAGGTAGACCATATCAAATGTCAAAAAATGGCTTTAAAAAATGCATTTTTGGTAGGCACTAGTCCGGGCATATATTGTCCAAGTTTTGCTAGCTTTTTTTGGTAATTTTGAGCTTTTTATGGATGTCAATAGATTAAAGGAAAAGTAGTTAACGTAATGAGCCACTTAATGGACAATTTTGATACTTGCCAAGGTTTAAAAAAAGCATTTTTGTCTTGTCATGCCTTGACCAAGTCTTATTGTCTGTTCACATGTTAATGCATGCCAAGCTAGTTTTTGTTTTCAAAGCTGAATTTTATGTATGAATTGATTTAGCAATCTAGTTGCACGTAGAAAGAAAAAATCTAGAACTGACTTTTTTAACGTGACAACTTGCTTTGTCAAAAAAAGCGGACTTTGACTTTGACTGCTCACTTACAATTTTGTTCTATTTATTCTTATAATTGATTCAGATATTCCTGAAATTTCTAGTATTCTACTGAAAGTATACAGACCAAAATGGTGTCTCGACGTAGGCGTGGTGGTGGTGATGACGGAGAACTAACTAAAAAAGAAAAAGGTATGGCCATGCCAGCAAGAAATAATAAAAAAGAATCGATTACAGGTACAGCCTCAGCTTCTGTTTCTCAACCTTCGGTAACAACACGACTTAAACTAGGGAAGAAGAGCAACCCAGTTACAGTAACAACAACAACAACAAATAATTTATTACCACCACCAGTGCTATTACTTGCTGAGGCAACTTCCCCTCATCAAAATCGAACAAGTCCACCACTTTTAAGGAAACAGTTGAAAAGGATTTCTAAACCAGCAAGAAGGTATACAGACGATACACCACCAGTAATAAAAAAACCTAAACTTAGCAGTGTAGCTGTAGATGATGGTAAGAAACTATCTGGTAAGAGGAAATCAAAGAAGTTGGTTAATAAGAATAAGAAGAAGAATAAAAAGAAAGCAACAACAAAAAGTACATTATCTAGGAAGAAGGTGAAGAAATTACCATTGAAATCTGACTCACAGGAGTCAAGTGCTGACGATGACGATGAGCTTTTAACACAAGATAATGGTGTTTCTGCTGGTGGTAGTCATTCTGGAAGGTTTTTTTGTGGGACAGAGCTACCTCCTGAAGTAACAAAGAACGACTTAGAGATGTTTAAGCGAGCAAGAGCAGAGGCAAATAAGGTAGGTACACAAATAAATATTATTTTCATTATATTATATAATAAGGTTAAGGTCAAGTTGACTTATAAAATTTATTTATATTATTTTAGTTAACTGGTTTGCCGAATCCTGAGGATGATCAGAATAATCCAAAACAATCGGTTAAGCTGGAGTCAATTGAACTTGGAAGATACCAAGTAAAAACTTGGTTTTCGTCCCAATATCCTCATGAATACTCAAGGTATTATACCAAAGTTCATACTTATCTTATAATATAAAAATAAGAAACTACCTAAATCATATTTTGCTGTAGGAATTATTGAAAGACTTTAATTAATTTTATACTTTATTTATTTCTAGATTGGACAAACTCTACTTGTGCGAATTTTGCTTAAAATATATGAAGTCCAAACACGTTTTAAGAAGACATTATGCTAGATGTGAACTTCGACATCCACCAGGCAATGAAATTTATCGGTCAGGTGATTTATCTGTGTTTGAGGTACATATTACAAATAAAATAAACCGAAATGAGTTTAATAATCATTTTATTTTATAAACAGACGCAATGAAATTATTTTATTTATTTCTTTAATTAGGTTGATGGAAATGTTAGCAAAATATATTGTCAAAATCTTTGTTTACTCTCAAAATTATTTTTGGATCATAAAACGCTATGTAAGTAACATAATAATATATTATAAATTATATACCAATCCTAGTAGTTCAATGATATGTAGATACAATAATTCATAATATTTTAAAGTTAAAACTTATTATTCATTTCATTCATTTTTTCAGTTTATGATGTCGAACCCTTCTTTTTTTATGTATTAACCAAAAATGACGATTATGGCTCTCATTTAGTTGGATATTTCTCAAAAGAGAAATTTTGTCAAGAAAAATTCAATGTCTCATGCATCATGACTTTGCCACAATATCAAAAAGAAGGATTTGGTCGTTTTTTAATTGAATTCAGTGAGTTTTATTTTTTTTAATGTTTATATTTGTATTTTTATAAAATAAGATGTTAAAATTAAAATAACCCTTGTTTTTATTTATACTAGGTTATTTGTTGACGAGAGTTGAAGGTCAACTTGGTACTCCAGAAAAACCACTATCTGATTTAGGAAAAGTAACATATTATGCTTATTGGAAATCTGCAATTCTCGATTATTTTTATAATGTTGGGAAAAACCCTTCAGTTACAATCGATGTAAGTGTTGAAGTACTCTAAATAACTCAAAACTGATACTCTAAAAGGCCCTTAATATACGTACGTTGCAATTTATTTCATTATTTTACATTTTATTAGGAAATAAGCCAAAAGACTGGAATGTTTGCTCAAGATGTCGCAGATGGATTACAATTACTTAATTTTGTGAAAATAATTCCAGATCCAAACAACAAAAAAAGCTATACATTTGCAATTGTTATTGATTGGAAAATGGTCGAAGAAAATAATAAGAAAAAAAATAGTAGGATTCATCTAAATGAAGAAGCTCTTCTTTGGGTACCACTGCTTGATTCATCGGCAGATGAGGCTACTAATATGGGTTCTACAACTTCTGCAGAAAAACAAGAAACGAAAGTTGTTGAAGAAATGATTGAAGGAATGAAGCTTGGAGAAGATTGAAGAAACAAGAGGAAAAAAATATACTAAAATAATTTCCTTATTTATTATCTTAATTTTGATAACCTTTTTTAAAAATTTCTTTCATAAAATGCATTTAAAAATAAAAACAAGCACGTTTAATTTCATAAAGCAATATAGTCTCAATTATCAATGATTGACAATTTGGCTCAACTCAAAATATTATTGTAAATTGTAATGTGCATGTACCGTATAATTGTGAGTTCTTATTTTAAAATATTGAATATTGAGATACTCGTACTAATAAATATAGTCATCTAAACTTTTCAGCTTTATTAGATACATATTAGTAGGGTACTTGGTTAGGATTAGGATACTAAAAATTCGCATTAGGTTCATGTTAGTATTTATGTAGGTAGATAGGTATAATGAAATATTCGTAGGAGTAGAGTTGTTGGGTACAAAAAACTCAAAAAAAGTTTGGTATTAGTATTAGGTTAGGAGGTTTTTTTAAATACATAAGTAGGTACTTTAATACTTGACTAGATATTAGATATTTTAAATTATTTAAAGATCAGCAAGCTAATTATAATCTGAGATATCTTTTCAAAAACATCGAACTATCCAAATCTACCCCTATGTAAACAATTTTTTGTCAAAATTTGCAAAATTTGTACAAAGCAAAGTTATAATTCTGATATCATTTTATAAAAGGTATAATTCGGATTTTTAGGTCTTTACCATGATAAACCTCATATAAAGGTCAAGAAGCCCATTAACCCAAATATATCCTTTCCAAAAATGTGACCAAATTGTAATATTTGGCTGAAAATCGACGGGTCTTTGACACTCTTTATTTGATCAAATTACCCAAATGTTTTGAATTGGAATTAGATTGATATCTTAACATCATTCGGTTGATTCGTAAATTGATGGAAGAGTGCCCTCAATTCTCCGATTTTTTTCCATTTTTTTGCGTTTTTTGTGAGCCAATTTTTGTCCTTCCCATTCCTATACTTTATTTCGTATTTTTTGATGATTTTTTATATTATGGTTTTTCCCATGGTATGGTTAGAATAATACATAGTACATGGTAAGTCTATCAAGATACATAATAGAATACCATGGACTTGTAATTCTTCAAGTCACCGCATTCGAATCAATATGGCATCTCGAAAAATCTCTCTTTTTTTTCTGCCTCTCATTTTTTGAATCACAATTGAGTATCCTCAGTATATCTCTTGAGATTTTTCAACTTTTTTTTTTCTTTTTTTATTTTCTACATTGAGAATTCAGATACTTATCCCCTTAAATCTACATTGGGATTCTGAAAAAAAATCTTCTGAATTCTAAATTGGCTTCGATGACATCATGTCTACTTGTCAAATGACAAACTCGTCAAAAAATACATCTCAAAAATCTCAAACTCCCAATTATGTATTTTGAAAATTTCAATTCTACATTGACCATTTATCATTTATATCCAAAAATTTTTCTATTTATGAAACTTTGAAATCTTATAAAAACGTGAAAAAAGTATATCTTCGGTTTATAATGGGCTTTCTGGCCTTTATATGAGGTTTAATATGGCAAAGGCTTGAAATCAGGAAAGGGGTTTTCATAAGTATGTATCTGTTTTAAAAACTTTGATTCGATTCAATTTCTAGATTTAAAATGTCAGTCTCTTTATTAAATTCCAATACAATTTCTCTCGAGAATTTCAAAGTTTTTAATGTAATTGCAATTTTCAATTGCAATTTCAAAAGTATAAAAGACTATGAGACCCTGTCCTGTATTTATAGTTATTTAAAAAGGGAATTCAAATCGAGGCTTTCAAACAATTGACAATTTTCAATTTTGTAAAAAGATCAAAAATTTGCTCTTTTTGATATTTATTAGGATGCAATTTTCATCAGGTTTTGAAACCCTATGAATTTTTGTAAATTTTTATTTGTATTTCTGGGTTAAGAGCCCACTTAAAATCTTTGTCGAAATGGCACAACTATATAAGGGTCTCTCATGAAAAGTTTTGTGGCTAAAATTGGTTCAATAGTTCGTCTTTTGAACAGAAAAACATACAGAGAGACGTACAAAGAGCAAGCTAAATTGAATAATAAGAAAAAAATTATGAATTTCTTAACAAAAAAATCAAACTTTTCATACTAAAAAATTGGCATTTTTATCTCAAATTTCAATTTAAAATTCTATTATCATCTATGTGATAACTATTACTAAATCTAGGATGTCAAAATTACCACTATAAATAGTAGCCAAATGTTCAAATTTGATTAGAGAATCTTTTTTTGACAAAAGTCTTCTTGGATCGAAATTCTCCTTTTTTTTGTCATATAATAGTTAAAGTTCTACAGTTACAAGTACAAGATGCCAAAATGTATTTTTGTAAAATGATTTTGTTGGAGGATAGGAATTTTTTGGTGCTAGAGAATGTCTGGAGAAAAGACATAAAATGTCCTTTTTCCTGAAATTTAAACCCACTTGCCACCGTATTTCTCAACTGGGACATAAAATATTATCTTTATATGCACATCCTTATGGAAAAAAAAGTTCAATTCTCAAATTATGACCCGTTCAGATAAAAAATACCCAACCATTTTAAGAATATGTTGAGAAAATTTTGAAATTTTTCATATCTCTGTACATTTTAAAGAATTTTTTCAATTTTAAAAGTTTTAATTTTTGTGGTCTTTTCTACATGAGATGATGATGGGGTTTTGTACAATTTGTTAAAATTTATGGTGGTAATTAATGGGCTGTACAGTTTACTTTGTACAGTTTTATAGTCTCATAAATTGTGGCATAGACAAAGTGTGGGTTTTTCTCATGATCGATCACAAATCCATAATATCTGAAATTTAAGTACTTTTTACTCAAGTATGTAAGTCATTTAACTCTGAATCTGCTTAACTTTAACTGGACTTGGACCTTATAGAAACTCTCTAACCGTTCTTTTATTTTTCAACTCCTGTCCTTAGTTCTAAGCCAAAAAAGTGCCCGATCGACTAGAAATCTCAGACAAGCAAACTATCATATATGTACCCCCTAAAATATAAAGGCTCCGATTTAAACTGTCCCCCTTTTTGGCTCTTTTTGACCCCCAAATCGACACTCTTTTTGACCCCTCTATCACTTTGACCCCAAATCCAACCTAATATAACCTTGCCTATCCTAACCTAACCTAACCTAACCTAAACCAACCTAAACTAACCAAACTTAACCACGATTTGGGGGTCAAAAAGAGCCA